>BPTQ01000008.1:80740424-80883230 GCA_019973895.1 Chrysanthemum seticuspe | reverse complement strand
ATCCACAGCCCAAAGTGTGGCGAGTTATGTAAGACTATAAATACTCTCTACCTTCCAAGGTAGAGAGTTGGAGCTCATAATAATATCTTTCACTTTCTCTCACTAAGTTCCCTAAACCTCTAACTTTCTCTCTCTAGAATTCCATCTATATGCTACTTTGTGTTATGGTTTGATGTGTATGTGAAAAGTTAATATCTAACAAAAGTTAACGAAACTTTTTAACATTTTTTTTTGTGTATTGAGTGTTTTTTAAGTGTTAGTTGAAAATTTTCAAAAAGTTATAACTTTTACGTGTTAAATCTTACAAGCAGATGTTAGTAAGATTCTAGACACGTTATAGAGTTGGTTTATGCAAAAATTTGAGTGTAGAACATCAAAAATCGAAGCTTTACTCACGTTTTCTAAAATGGTCTTTTGTTCGTAAAATACTGAGTTCGTGGAGAGCAAACCAAAATCGGTAAATACAAAACCCTGTATAACGATTTTGGAGTTAACCCTCTTTTACCGAGATTCTATTAATCCTAAAATACCGACTTTATCCAAACCCTATTTTATCGATTTTGACAAAACCTTAAAATACGAAGTTTCATCCTTAGGGTTTATCGAGATTCAAAACCGATTTAGGGTTACCGACATTACATAGCGACTTAGGGTTTAATGAGATTATAATATCGACTTAGGGTTTGTTTACCGAGGTTCATCAAGGGTTTAGGATTTACCAAGCTTCATACTAGAGTTTTACTGAGATTAGTTGTGTATTTTACCAAGATTCGTGCTAAGATTAATATACCAACATTCTTCAAAACACTAATTAATCAAACCCTAATTTCACCAAGTCATTTTCACGAGATCCAAACCAAATTTAACACAATGTTCATACACTTAAGGCCATTCAAGGAACTTAAACCAATGCATTAACACACAACACAATCACTTCTTTATGATCTTTAAGATCAGCAATCATTTTCAAACATACTTCATAAATGGCAACTCAACAAGAAATTTATGTTGCTTGTTCCGAAAATTGTCCTCCCATGCTGGCTAAGGGTGGATATATTTAGTGGTCGAGTCGTATGCTTCATTGTTTTAAAAAGTGCGCCTAAGGCGTGCCTCGACTCAAGGCTCATGCTCTAGGGATTTTTTCGGATCGAGGCTCCACACATGCATAAGGCGGCTCCACACATGCATAAGGCTCACAAAAGGCGCTACGCCTTGGGATTTAGAGCCTTGCGCCTATGCGCGCCTAGGAGAGGTGACGAGTTTTGAACATTTTTTTTTTCAAATTTAACTTTCATTGACCTAGTATGTTACTGAAACCTAACCTAGAAACTAACTAAATTAAACAATTTGAGAGTTTTATACTTCAATTCAAGTGTCTATAAATACATACCTCTCCTTTAATTTCGAGCATGAGATAATGAAATAGCATCATGCCATCATCTTGATACACTGGTTGATATTTTGGATTTGAATGTTATATTTTTTTTGACAAATTAATTATTTTAGTGATATTTAAGTCATCATTAATACATAAATTGTCGCACAAAAATTTTATAATTTTATTCAATTAACTGTGCCTCATATTCATGAAGCTCGCACCTTAATCTTTGCCTCGCCTTAAGGCTCCATAATCTCTTTACGCCTTAGTGCACCTTGAGCATTTCAAAACATTGATCTCAAGAGCAAATCACATGGATCCCTCATGGTTAACTCCATTTTGAAAGGTCCCTGTCAGTTCTGAGAAATCGAAGACCCTGGTGATCCAACCCGTACCCCCACTATTACATTTTCTCCAGCTACAAAATGAAAACAACTTGAATGAAGCTGAAAAGAAACTTGTTGAAGCAGATGTAATGCCTTTCACCTTCTACTACTAGGATTGCCAGTCAAGATTTATGAAGTTGTAGATAGCTGTGAAAGTGCACATGCAATATGGAACAGGGTGAAAAGGATGATCCAAGGAATATACATAGGGAAACAAGAAAGTGAAACCAAACTTCTATTTGAATTTGATAAGTTCACATCCACTCCAGGAGAGTCTATTGAGTCGCACTACCACATATTTTCTAAATTAATGAATGACTTGGACAGAAACAAACTGACTCCAAAGACCATCATACAAAACATCAAGTTCTTGAACCATCTCCAACCCGAATGGACACGTTATGTCACCATTGTGAACTAAACAAGGAACTTGCATGATGTGAACTATGAATTTATGATTAGCTTTACGGACTTTTTGAAGCAGAATCAGAATGAAGCAAATGAGACCAAGATAGAAAGAGTTGCTAAGTCACATGATCCTTTAGCTCTTGTTGCTAACACACCAACTTCATTACCACTATACACACAACAACAACCATCATCCAGTACCAACTATGTGCAACAACCAGAAATCCCCCAAATCCCAATCCCCGAGAACACTGAAGATGATTCAGATCCTATGGCTGCAATGACCAAGGCATTTTTCTATATGACTAAGGCTTTTAACATGCGTTTCTCTACACCAACAAACAACAACCAAAGAATTTCTTCAAACACCCGCAACAAGCAAATTGCACAGCCTTGTATGAATATGGGTCAAGGAAGAAAAATGCAAATGGTTGGAGTTAATGGTGGGAAATAGAATGGCCAGAATGTTGGAAACCAGATTGGGTATAATGCAGGTCAGACGATCTTCTAATGTAGGGGACCAATAGAGGTGTAACACCCACTCTCGGGGCCGATATTGTTTCTATTAATCTCGAGAATAATTTCACCGTCAAAGGCAATCATCTTCAAATGATAAAGCTAATCAATTCGATGGAAAAACTTTCAAAGTGTTTGTTAATACAAATAAGCCGTAAAAACGTTTATTTATATTTTACGATCTTCTAATGTTTTGTCGATAACAAACGTAAAATCATTTTAAACGAAACAAATAAAATACGTAAATAGTTTGATTCAATAGTTTTTCTAACAAACTAACGTTTTCGCATAAAACACTAAGACAAGTATAGTGATTTTATGATCTTGATACACATGTACAACAACTAGTGTTTACATATTGGGTTAACATATACTTAACTAAGTATATACTAAAATGGGTAAAAACAAGTTTATACTAAAATGGGTAAAAACAAGTATATACTAAATGGGTAAAAACTAGCAAATGGTATTGACCCATAACCCATGGTTTTATACAAACCACTTAACCAAGTTCAATGTATTCTAGAGATACATTGTATCTAGAAAGAAACCCATGGATCAACCCATAACCCATGACCCATGACCCATAACCAAAAATACCCATGGGCAAAGAGGAGCGTCCCACGGATCCCTAGCGTTGTGCTAGACGGATCCCTTGTGGGAGGGATCTGCGGGATCCGGGGAACAGTAAGTTTTCTCCTCTATAAATAGTGAGCCATTTCTTCCTTTTTGCTCACCACTTCACATATACTTTCTCCAAGTATTATATCTCTCTAACCTCATATCCAAGAGATATATGTAGTTTGTCTTTTGTTTTTGTGTGATTCTCTAGGTTCCTCTTAAAGGCGAGATCACCACTTCTTGAAGTCAAGCAAGCTCAATTCCATGAGTTGCCATGCTTCGTCATCATCAAGAACACTAAGGTTCTCTTGTTGATAGTTCTTTCTTCCTCTATAGATGTTGTGTTGAAGGCATTAGTGAAGGATGTCGAAAGAGTCAAGACGAGAGCATTAGTGAAGGGTGTTTTTCGTCCGTGTCAAAAGCATTAGTGAAGAATGCTAAAGGTGTCAAGATGAAGGCATTAGTGAAAGGTGTCAAGCGTTGTGTCAAAGGCATTAGTGAAGGATGCCTAAGAATCAAATCAAGTGGCATTAGGGAAGAATGCCTAGGTCGTATAATCGATGAGGTGCATCGTTATACATATAAGTATTTGTCTATTTCCAAGGATGGTGATATCCTTGATGGTGTTGTAACAAGGAGTGGATCTCCTTGAAGTTTAGGTGTTATGTTGTGATGGGTAGTAGTTCCTCCATAGTAATGGAACTAGGTGCTTAGCCTAGTACCTAATAAAGGGTAGGCGACGTTGTGATAGGATTAGTTCTCCTTGGAGTGAAAGAACTCGGTGGTTAGCCTAGCACCGTATAAAGGGTAGGCGACGTTGTGTTAGGTGTGGTTCGCCTTGGTGTGAAAGAACTCGGTATTTAGCTTTGTATCGGAAAAAGGTGTAAGCGACGTTGTGAAGGCTTCTCTGCCATAAGGAGATTGGTGTAGTGTTTACTAACTCTCGAGTAGGTGACTCGGGGAGTGAAGTAGGGCAAGGAAGGTGTCCTTGTAGCCGAACCACTATAAATACTTGTGTCTTGGTGATGTGCTTCTTACTCTTTATCTTTCATTACACGTTTATATATCTATCTATCAACGTCCAACATAAACAACCAAATAGATTGACATAAGTCGATCTAAATATTTAAAAGGAAGTTTTAAATTGGTAAAACTATGCAACCCCCCCTTCTAGTTTTCCACAATTGGTATCAGAGCTTCGTTACCAAGTTTTTTTGAGTATGTTGCACTTTAAAAACTTGATACGATCCGTGTATGTTTGAAAACTACAAAGAAGGATTTTTTTTGTCATGTTTTAAAAATAATTATAATGTTTATTGTTGGACAATGATATAATGTTCTAATATTTTCCTTGTGAAGTATTCTCCATACTTGGATTAAGGGTTACCAAGAAAATCATGAAGAATCTATCTAAATATTTCTTTTCGCTAAAAGAATGTTTAGTATTGTCTCTCTCACAACATGAATCTGGAGATTCCAAGAAAATCACAAAGCATTTCATCTAAATACTTTTTTTCTTAAAAAGAATATTTAGCAAAGGTATGATCGTTAATAATTTACTTTTTATTATTGTTAAAATCTTAGTCGCATGATTTATATCTATTAGCAATTACTTAAGTAGTTATCTATATTATAATGAATAGTATTCTTCGACTAATTTGTATAGACTATGCTACCAACTCATAACAATGATATCTTGGTTATTCGATAGCCTCAATCATTACTCATCACAAAGGGTTTATTGACACTTTATCTATGTCAATAAATATCCATGTGAAATTTCTTATATTATGATAAAATGGGATTTTATTATAATATTTGAAAAAGCTTCCCATGAATTATTACTAATTCTTAAAAAGGGAACCACGTCTAATAGGAATAGTATTAAATCTTCAAAACCTCAAATCACATGTTCTAGAGCCTTAACATCAAAACACTAGGCGTTTTTAGAACTTCCAAACCAAAGTTATCAAGGAATGTTTGAGCTGATTTTTGCTGTCATGCCGGATCCCTGCGTTTTCACTAGTCTGATCCCAAATGAGAGGGATCCGCGAGATCCTTGCAACAGAAGACAACTTAAATTAAAGAATGATCATTGTGGATGTTCCACAATTATACTTATCTCAAAGACTCACGAACAAGAACTCAACTACTATTCAAAGGAGCAATTTGATCATTCCCCTCAAGCTTAACAATCAATTGTGTAAGTATAATCTTCACTACATTGTTAATTGAATTCCTTGATTTCTAGGATTACAATTTCTTCATTTTTAAGAGTTGCGTTCAAATGGGTTTATCATAATTTGTCACTACATTGTTTTTTAAGATAATCTAAATCAAAGAATTAACATTGTTAATACAAATTAAACACTTTTCTTGAAATTCAACAAAGATGATGAGAGCAAAATTGTGATCAAACCCTCTATGTTACTATTCACAATTAACACCACATTGTGGTTGTATTGTTTAGGATCAATCATGCCAAGCAACAAGCAACAAGATTACCAAGACACCGCTCACTACATACCCATGTACCATAGGAAAGATGGACTAAGTCCGGACGATAGGAAAGCCTTTAAGTTACTTGAAAGGAGACTCTTTCACGAAGGTAGAGTTGTTGATCCATCATTTCTTGCAAATACCGACATAAGAGAAGTATTTGGAACCATTGGGTTTGATTGTTTATTGGACATAAATGAGCAAATTTGCCTGGTCTTTGTGCTTGAGTTCTACAAAACAATGGGGATAATTAGAAATGATAATGGTTCCATCTCAATTGAACTCACCATAAATGAACATGAGTACACTCTTTTGCTTGAGGAGTTTGGAAGAATAATAGGGGTTCCATATGATGGTGTTTGCATGTATTCTAATGAGTGGTCGTTGGAGGAGATACACTATATGGTTGATCATTACGAAATTTATAACACAATAATCCTGGAAGCAACCACGGTGAGGGACACCGTGTTTATGCCAAGAGCATCTCCATCAAGGGTTACTAGGAAGTCGAAAGTGATCTATAGGGATCCTTTCCAAATGGAGCTCTCGGAGATGTACGAGTTGTATAGGAAATGGGAAGACATGATAAGGGAGAATGTGGTGTGCCTAGTAGGAAACAAGGATCACCCCAACGCATGTCTAAGCTTCATGATCTATTGCCTAGTGACCGAGACTCGCTTTAACATTGCCTACTACATGATCAAGAGAATGGCAAGAGTAAGAAGCATGGACAAGATGGTGCTCCCGTATGCAATGCTCCTAACCCGTCTTGCTAAATTCATCTTTGCATTAGATCCTTCTCCACAATCCTATGATCATATCTTTTGCAACAAAGTTATAGTACCATTAACCGAGGGTAGAACAACAAGGTTTATGGTGGAAGACAAGAGGCCTCACCCCCCACGGATTCCTCGGATGAAAGGGAGAGACAAGGACGAGGTGAAGGAAGTGGTAGCAACCCACTCGGAAATACCGATCTTGACCCCTTGGACTACATTAACCAATTTCCAAACATTCCTAATGAATCACCCGAATGGCAACAAACTAAAGGAATCTTCAAGTGCTTCGCCAATTTCTTGAGGAAGAAGAAGTGAAAATGGTATGATAAAGAGTGGAGGACGGGCGAGGACGTGAAGAAGAAGAGAAATGAGGTAAGATCATAGATCTAGAATGGTGAAGAACAATTTCAAACAATGGGTTGTAACACTTAAGCAATGTTTATGTAGAATAGTGTAGTAAGGTAGGTCTTGCCATATCTTGGCACTAAACAATCGTAACTTAGGAACTTGTAGAATGAGATTTTACGACTCCTTGAAAATATTCAAGTGGTCGTCGTCACTCATATTAGGAACCTTTAACTCTTCCTACTTTGTTATGACTTATATTTGTTGTATTCTTGCCTTTAGTCTCTATAGAAACAACTAAGAGAAGCATTTACCAAAAAGTGCAAAGTTGCACATTTGCTGAAAGCCTTCTGATCTGCAGTAGGCGGATCCCAGCATTTGAACTAGCCGGATCCCTCCCAGAAGGGAACCGCGGGATCCGTGGCCACTAATGAGCAATACAGACTTGTTTACATCAAAATAGCATACTAGATCACCTCACACTAGTCAAACACAAGATACTAGAGCCATTTAAGTCTTCCTCAAATAGTTGAAAGCCTCACCCTCATCCATGGCTTACCTAGGATATATTTCAAAACGTTTTTTGATTTATCAACTCGTCAAAACTCACCATAATTCCGCTCCAACACTCACACATAATCTATCACGTCTGATAGCACTTAGTTTGGTCTATCCATCAATTTTAGAAAATTGATCTTAATCATCTTTTGACTCAAAATTAGGCTCTAAACTAGTTTTTCATTTTTTTTAAAGATTTTAGTTAATTCTTCTTAGGTCATCACCTGACTTCTAGGACCTATTACCACCATTTCTCCATTTCAAATTAAATGGTATCCTTGTCAAACACATAGTTAGACTACCCAAAGTCAATTTTCTTGCCCAAAACCATCATTAAGCACCATCACTCATTATGGTTGAGGATTTGAGATATCCAATAGCTAAAGACTTCAAAATTAAGTCAAAACCTCGAAATCCTTTAATAATAAACCTTACAAAAGCATAATCATTTCACCTAGAACTTGCCTGACAGCCGGATCCTTGGTCTTTAACCAGACGGATCCCTGTTGAGAGGGATCTGCGGGATCCGTAGCTGCAGAAAGCCTAAATCAGCTTCCATATTCAATTTTGAGTCACCTTTGGTTATCTAACCACTTTTAGCATTCATTTATTATCCTCCTAGAGCATATCAAAATCCTAAGTGCATGCTTAATCCTCTAAGTGGCCAAGAATTTAATTTCCTAAATTCAAATTATCCTTTATAAACCAAACAACCTTAGGATTAAGGTACCATTCTCACTTACCTTTCAAAAATCAGCAATTAGAAGCTTAGCATCATCATCACTATGACTAAGGCTCTTAGCAACAACTCCTCAACCATAGGATCATCCAAAAGAAAGGGTCAAATGATCCATGAAATCTCATCCACCGAAACATCTCCCATTAGAGATAATGATACTAGAATCCCACCTCATCAAACTCATCCAACAAAGGCTAAGAGAACCGCAAGGATTATCATCAAACCTTTCAGACTAGAAAAAGGATCATCTAGTTCAAAACCAAACATGGCTAGTTCTAGCAAGCCGTCAAAACCCTCATTCATTGAGCATGGACTACACTCCTTGAATGAGCCTCTCCCTCACCCAAACATCTACTCATTGGGTCATTCACCACCAAGAACCTCTCATTCACCAACCTTTTCATTGAATAGGGAACCACCAACAACACCAACTAGTCCATCATGGGAGACAAGGAACAACCTTGATCATATGGAAGAAGTTCCATTACGACCCTCATTTTTAGAACCTCATCCTACTTCTCAAAATGAAGACCCACAATAACACATAGAGCCTCCTCAAAATATCCATTTCCCTCCGGTTCCAAATCAAGACAATGAGTGTCCAAATTGTCTAATCACTCAAGGACTTGTTCAAGAAGCACGAAATGAGATACATTTCATGTTTAATCATCTTCTTGCAAAGTTGGATCAAATCAACAAGTCCATTCATCCCTAGACTCAAGCACATTGTCGCATTTTAAGTCTAGTAACTAGTTAGTATTAAGTAGTATGGCCTAGTTCATTCTCTTAATTTTAGAGATTTGTTTGATTATCTCTCGTTTTATTGAATGAATATTTATATGCCATGATTATTTTGTGTGATTGTGCTTGCTACATTATACACATATCTTACCTCCTCATCAGCATTGATTGGCACATTCTCATTACTGAAGAAACTGTCACCAGACAGCCGGATCCCTCCAAAATGCCTAGACGGATCCCTCCAAGAAGGGAACCGTGGGATCCGTGGTACAGAAGCACAAATTTCTACTAACTTGAGTTTTATCTGCAGGAAATTATGCACTATACTCTTGTTTTCTAACCTTTACTTTGTAGATTTTCAAAATACACATGAAGATTTTGACACCATAAAGCTAGGGGGAGCTTTTTGTCAAACGATATTGCAAATTCATTTGCAACTTAATCCGCTTTTGGATTATACTTCATGACACCCCATTTGCAACTTTGCAATCTTCAAAGGGGAGCACGTTTTCGTCACTTAGACGAACCATTTGCAAACATATTTGCAAACACATTAGTTTATTTACGTTATATACTTGATGCCCTATCAAAGGAATGGACTCGTCAAGGGGGAGTTAAGACGAGTACTGTAAAACCCTAAAAATCGTAAACGTGTTAAATGACTATTATACCCCTCAAGCTAATAATTATAAAATTCGTCAAGCTCGTTAGATTCTTTAACACTAAATTTATACAGGATATACAATGATAATAAAATTTCCACTTATGTCTACAAATATATATCACACAATGTAAAGTCATTTGGACTATATTATGTACAAATTAAAAGACACTTAATCTAAATAAAACCATCACAAATGTAATTATGGAAAATTGATTTGGTTATTTAATTCCCCCATAATTGGCTCCAAATAAAACACCTATGATCTTTTTTTCTCCCCATTTACGCCCACATTAACACCACAATTACTCCCCATAATTCTCATTTAATCCCTTCTATCTCTTCATTTGGTAACTTCCTTATCACTCCAAAAAGAAAACGTTGAACCTCCCTATCACCAAAGTGACGGCTAACTCATGGATGCTCCATCTTTTTCTATCGACAAAGGTGGTCTAAAGAAAGGGATTCGTGATCTTGTGGATGCTTGCAATCAAGGTTGGTTCAAGGGGTGCTGATGTCGTGGGCATTGCTAGGCCTAGGGTGTTGGTTTGTTTTCGTTTGGGTCGTGTTTCTTCCTCATGTACACGCCACAAGGTAACAGCACCTCGTCTCGTCTTTTCGTCATGGTTTCCTGCTGCTGGTCGTGGGGCTTTCTAGGCGAAGATGCGACTCGATTCGAAGGGCTGTTCGATCGCGGGATTTCAAGGTTCAATGGGTGGCTGCTTGGTGTTGGTTTGGACGTGGGTTGTTAACCCTTGGGCTATGGTTTCTTCCACTTGTTACGACTAGGGTATGGTACCAATGATCCCTTTTTGCATTTTCCTTCTTTCCCTTGTCATATTGATGAACCTTGTATTCTGAAATCCTTCTAAGGCATGCATGAAACCACACATGAAATGATAAGAAATCACATGAGGATAAAAGGTCTCTTTACCATGCAAACCTCACGTTAAAATATAGCAAACGAGGAGTCCATTGTACGTTTTTGACCATGCACATGTTGTCTTGACTCACTTTACACGACATGCATGTTCCTTCATTTCTGTATCAACTAAATGGGACATAGGCACGAATTTAATATTGCTTACCATCATAACTTGAAGTACATAAAATGATAACTTGATATCGCATGAAATCATGACCTTGGTCCTAGATAGGTCGAATGAAAAATGGGCATTTAACTTCCAATGTGAATCTGTTTTAGACCCCTCATATACACGCCTACTACTATGTACCTAAAAGCATGAACTTGACACATAAAATAATGATACGTATATGTTTATTTGTCGAATGAAAGGTCACTGAAACCTTGTATATGAATCTGATTTTTGAACCACTCAATACTCACGCTTTGTTAATTCTTCTACCATTGCAAAATAAGGATAATGAAAGTATATGTAATCTTGGTTATGGGGCGACAAGGGAAAGATTTAAGGTGTTGTTTGGATGGTTATATGGGGAGTATATTGATGAGTGTGTAAATACTCATCATTTTTGTATAATATAAACTGCAAAATCATCTGAAAACACTCAAAAATGCATCAAAATGATGAAAATATCACAAATCAGTGTTTTATGTGTTTTAAATGCAAAAATATCAAAATCAGATGAAAAATATATCAAATTTGCAAAAATTGCAGTTTTAGTCCCCCAAGTTTCAAAAGTTGTCAAAAATAGTCCCTGAGTCAAAATTTCAAAAGAAAAGTCACCAAAGGTCCTTTTAAAATCAAAAGTTGTCAAATTTAGTCCTTTGGTGAGAAATATCAAAAGTTTGAGAAAATTACAAAAATGGTCCTCCAAGTTTAAAAATTGGCAGAATTGGTCCCTGGAAAATGTGAAAATGGCAACATTGGTCCTTGTACTTTTGAAGATTGTCACTTTAAGTCCTTGGAACATATTTGCAAGAATGGCAGCCTGGTCCCTCAATTTTTCAGAAATTACACAACTAGTCCTTGTGTTATTATAAGACCTTAAACCCATTTTAACCCTTGAACCTCATTTGGACCCCTGTCATTTATCATTTTGGACCCCCCCCCTTGATTATTAAACACTGGTCAAAACAAGCCAGTCAAACACCATTGGCGCCAAAAGTCCTCCTCTTCAACAAACACCCTGCTTCACCACTGCAACACATCTCCAAGCCATCCCCCCTCCATCACCTTATCTCCTCATTGTCCCCCCCACCTCCACACAACTCCAAACTACATTAAATGCATCTTTACCCCTTTACTCTACCTCTCCAACTGCCAAATAAGTATTTCCCGCCAAAAGCCACTCAATGGCCAAGATCACCTCTAAACCATCCAAAGGTCAGAAAAATGGTGGGAACTGCTCATTGTAGAGAGAGAAAGCACTTTGAGCTATAAAAGAGAAGAAAGAAGCAGTTTCAAAGTAGTAGTTAGTTTTTATTAATTTTCTTAATGTCGTTTTTTTTAAACATGTCTTAGTTCAGTGCAAAAGGTTGTAATTTCAAGTTCAATGTATTTCATTTAAGTCATAACATCCTTGTAATGTGTTTTGAATATCAATCAAAGCCTTTTATATAGATTCCAAATTTCAGTGTTCACTGTGAAAGTTTTTAGTTTCAATTTTTATGTCAAAGCTTCTCATAAGCTTATATTGAAATCAAACAAGCTTGTTTAAGCTTACTTTAGCTTTTGACAAGCTTTGGAATCATTTTCAAGCAACTTTGTTCCCTGGTCAATAAAAGTCAACTGAGGTTGATTTTTGGTCAAGCAGGTCTTGGAAAGGATAATGGTAGATGCAGAGGTTTATTTGGGGTGGATTAGACTAGGATTAGAGTAGACTTGATTTGGTTTAGCCTGCAACAAAGCTGGACTCATGTGAGTGATTATTTCATTGTCAATTTTCAAGTTAGACTGCTTATTTTGGTTGTGCCTGTATTTGTAGTTAGAAACTGTTTAGATGTGTTTAGTTAGATGTATTTAGGTCATTTAAGTTTAGTTTGATCATTGGAATAAGCTAGTTTAGAAGTTTAGATAGATTTAATTGCTTATCAGATTTTTAAAGTGTGTTTGGATTGACTGATAGAGCCATGGTTTAGGTCTATTCAGTGTTAAGCTTTTGGTGTTTCATGTTTGTTTAATCATTTTAGAACTCATTTGAGTCATACCTTGTGCCTTTTAAGCTCAAAAGTCAAAATCCCATTTCAAGTGCCTTAGCAGCTCACTGTTGGAACTTTTGATAGCCAAAAACTTATTTTGTGTCCTAATTTCATAAACACATCTTGCAGTAGTCTCATTTCACTTTATTATATCATTCTCAGTTCATAATTCAAGATCAAAGTTCCAAGAAGTCAACTTTCCATTTTTTAATCAAAAGTCAAAATGGCAAAATTTCAGTTTTGGCCAAGATAGGAGGAATTTTATTGAACTCATTTCTTAGCCAATTTCAATGAAACTTGTGGTTTTAGAGAGCCCTCCTGGTCTAGTTTCTTATGTCCACTTTTACATATTTTTGTGATTTTTCTTTAAGATCCAAATGAGCTTGTTAAAAGTGGTCCAAGTGCCCTGTGCAGAGCACAGTGGCCTGCACAGGTTTTATACATTTCTTGCAGAGCTTGCAATTGGCTCATTTGAGCTTGTTTAAGTCTGAGCTTTGGAAATTAGATAGTCACCCAGGTCTAGCCTAGGTTCCAATTTGTAGTTTGCAGTTGTAGCTTATTCTGAGTGCTTAATTCCTTGCCCAAAGTAGGTACCCCTTAACTGTTTTAGTTCATTTGCTCAAATCATCAAATCTTGGTCAATTGTATTCCAGAGGTTATGGCTTGTTGAATCTTGTTGCATTTCAGTTCTTTTAGCTTATAGTAGCTTATGTTTTGGGTTGATGGCTTTTGGACTCCATTTGGCTTATTAAAGTGCTTATTTATAAGCACTAGCTACATCAGTTTCAATATCTTGCACACAAGCCCTGGTTTTTCTATTTTTCCCAGCTTCCTAATATCATTTTAGACTTTTCCTGCAATTTTCAGATTTTTCCAAGTTCATTTGCTATTTTTCTTAATTTAAATTAGTTTTTAAGCACTTTTAAATAGCATTTAATACAAATAATTAAGAAAAGCTTCAAAAAAATAATTTTTCATTTTTCTTAAGTTAAGATAAATATAAAAAAGCAAAAAAATATTTTTCCATAATTTTCTTAGTTTAAAAAGTATTTTCTAGCATTTTAATTAGATTTAAATAGTAATTAATTAATAATAAATATATAAAAAGTCAAAAAAATATATTTTCAGTTTTAAAATTAGTTTTATCATATTTTAGATTTTTCTAAGTCTTAATTTTATTTTTCTAGTCTTATTTCATATTTTCTTTTATTTTAGAGTATTATTAAATAGTTTAAATTAGTTTTTAATTAATAATAATTACATAAATAGTTTTAAAAATAATTTTTCTTTTCTAATAATTTTCTAGTATAATTAGGATTGTAAAAATGTATTTTCTATATCCGTAGGTATTTTCCTTCTTTATTTTCACGTTTTATTTTGTACGTTAACGTAGTTTTTAATTTAAACGTACGTTTTAGGTTTTAAACGTTCATCACTTTAAATATAGTGATAGCGTTTATTTAATAAATTTTATCTTTTTAATTTTCTTAATTTGTATTTAAGTCGCTTTAATTTATTAACTTTTTCAGTAGTGTAATATTCAATCTAATCCTTTCTGATCACTATCATTAGTGATCATTCTACCGTCTGATCAAGTGTTCTACACACCATTGAGTCTCCGTGGGACATAACGACCCGGGAATCCACTGTATTCTCTGATCTTAATTGCATTTGTGTTTTAAGCAGTTTTAAGCTTCTTACGGTCTGCCATTCACAAGTGGCAGGCTTGTGTGAGGTAGCTTGACTGTTTTCAGCACAGATCAAATTTTGGCGCCGCTGCCGGGGAGGCTTTAGCGTGTGTTTAGCCATTTTCAGACCCATTCTTGCACATATACCATCTTTTGTAAAAAGTTTTTTTTTTTTGTAAAGTTAATCAGAAAATCCAAAAAGTTCATTAACACTTTTCCTGAAGTGTTTTTAACGCCAAAAATATTTTCATTCTTTGTTTTTTGCAAAATGTTTTTCAAAAATGCCAAAAATATTCCTCTTTACCCTCTTACCCTTTTTGATTCTTTATTCCTTTACCCTCTATCCATTTGATTCTACCTTCTCCTATTCTCATGGAATCGTTTATTCCTTGTGTCGGTTGTGGTGAGCCTCTTTATGGTTCACCCTGTCGCTGGTGTACGTGTGTACAGTGTGGTAATGATATTCAAAACGGGAGTTGTTTGTTTTGTGGTTCGAGGAATTCATTTGATTATGATCCTAATCCGAACTCATTTAACGACCCCTCAAACTTTTCCAACTACCCACCACAGCCCGACTTTTCTAACTACTGTGAGTATTGTGGAGGTCCTCACCCGAGTTTTGAGTGTCAAACGGGGAACATGCTTGTCTATGAGCATAATCCTTGTAACAATTATGACTACTCTTATCATGACCAACCTCCACAATACCAAACGATTCAAACACAACCTCTGCAAATTCCTCAAGAACTTCTCCAAAATTGTCTCGATACACTCAAAGATTTAAAAGAATTGATTAAAGAAGAGTCTCGTCAGAAAACGTATGCTGAAGAACAAGCAGCTAGAGTAAGCTCCCAATATTGGAAACCTCTCGCGTACGATTATGATGACGACGACGACGACGATGATTTTGATGAGGAATCTACGACTCCGAGTGGCAATCCCACTCCCGTTTCAGAGCCTTTCATTTCCGACTCTTCCCCTTCACTCACGCCGGTTGAGAGAAGTGAATTCCTTTTGGAAGAGGTCGATGATCCTATTTCTTTGAAATTCTTTGATCCCGAGGACTCTCTCATAATGGAGGATGATCATCTCAGCACTATTTCGGAAACGGAATCATCGAGTGTTGAGGATCTTGTCCTAATCCCAAGTGAGTCTGAGGATATATCCAATAGTGATTGGGATTTGCATGTTTGTGATTCTCTCGACATTTCTGAGGTTACTTCCGGGATTTTCTCAAATCCTCTTTTTGAATTTAATGATGACTACACTTTTTGCGAAGTAAATCCTCTTTTCGATGAAATGTCTGATTCCGATACAGAGACCATCACGGAAGTGGTGGAAATTGCTAGCTCTCAGAGCACACCACTTGTCCCACCTCTGTATTCTATCTTCTCTCTTCCATCATGTGATGATGATTTTATCCTCACTAATGAGATTCATGATCCAAAAATCATGAATTCCCCTTCTGATAATGAGGAGTTAGTCATGATCATTATCATAATTCTCCTTCTTTTCTTCACCTATCCGGTGACTTCCTCTCTTCTTCACTCCTTCGGGAGTGAGGACACTATCTTTGACCCCGGCATTTTCATTTATCATCTGTGAGCCGGGTCTTTCTTTGTCTTTCTCTGTATATCTCGTCGGTGTGGAACTTTCACATGCTTCATATGTTTGTCCAAACATCTTGAATGAAAGTCCGATGGAGATTGTTTCTTCCACTTTGCTTCCCCATGAACCAATGAATGCGGGGATCGAGTCAAGCTAGCGACTCGGGAATCAAAAACAGTAGCACACACTATATGGGTTTTCACCCATATTTCTGTCTTCTTACCCCTTTCTACCACCCTAGTGTGGGGGGGTTTGCCCCACATGTTATATATATAAGTTTTCATAAAAAAAAAAAAAAAAAAAAAAAAAAAAAAAAAAAAATCTCTTTTAAATAATGGCCGTAGTATTTCCCTTTCACATTCTTTGTTTCGGCATAACCGCCGGTACTTTGAATATTGAGGGCAATATTCATTTCTAAGTGTGGGGGGGATTCTCACGAATTTTATCATATAATTATACCAATTCCCTCGTTTTTGGCCAAAATTTTTTTTGGAGTAAGTGTTTTACACTTTCTCATTTGGTTATCAGTCCGCCTTGTCTAATAAACTAAAGGATTGGCTAATCCAGGAGCAAACGGCTCTTGGTAAAGATATATCAAATCCGTTTACGGCTTACAATTTGCCTAAAATTGTATGGTATTCAGCTCACCATATCCTAAAAAGTGAAGAGTTGGCTAGCCCGCAAGTTTATGGCTTGTGGTAAAGGCAGTGGAAAAACCATAATTAGTAATCAGCTCACCAAAGATAATATTGATAATTTATCTAAGAGTTGGCTAGTCCAGAAGGGTACGGCTTCTGGTAAAGACAAATCAAATCCGTTGAAAGCTGGTGGTTTGCTCAAAATCACATGGTTATCGGTGTACCATGGTTCTTACTTGAACTGAAACATTTGGCTACTCCAGAAGTAATGGCTTTTGGTAAAGAGATTAAAATCCATTATGTTTTCTCAAATCATTGCTAGGGACTAGCAATATCTCAGTGTGGGGGATTGATGAGTGTGTAAATACTCATCATTTTTGTATAATATAAACTGCAAAATCATCTGAAAACACTCAAAAATGCATCAAAATGATGAAAATATAACAAATCAGTGTTTTATGTGTTTTAAATGCAAAAATATCAAAATCAGATGAAAAACATATCAAATTTGCAAAAATTGCAGTTTTAGTCCCCCAAGTTTCAAAAGTTGTCAAAAATAGTCCCTGAGTCAAAATTTCAAAAGAAAAGTCACCAAAGGTCCTTTTAAAATCAAAAGTTGTCAAATTTAGTCCTTTGGTGAGAAATATCAAAAGTTTGAGAAAATTACAAAAATGGTCCTCCAAGTTTAAAAATTGGCAGAATTGGTCCCTGGAAAATGTGAAAATGGCAACATTGGTCCTTGTACTTTTGAAGATTGTCACTTTAAGTCCTTGGAACATCTTTGCAAGAATGGCAGCCTGGTCCCTCAATTTTTCAGAAATTACACAACTAGTCCTTGTGTTATTATAAGACCTTAAACCCATTTTGACCCTTGAACCTCATTTGGACCCCTGTCATTTATCATTTTGGACCCCCCCTTGATTATTAAACACTGGTCAAAACAAGCCAGTCAAACACCATTGGCGCCAAAAGTCCTCCTCTTCAACAAACACCCTGCTTCACCACTGCAACACATCTCCAAGCCATCCCCCCTCCATCACCTTATCTCCTCATTGTCCCCCCCACATCCACACAACTCCAAACTACATTAAATGCATCTTTACCCCTTTACTCTACCTCTCCAACTGCCAAATAAGTATTTCCCGCCAAAAGCCACTCAATGGCCAAGATCACCTCTAAACCATCCAAAGGTCAGAAAAATGGTGGGAACTGCTCATTGTAGAGAGAGAAAGCACTTTGAGCTATAAAAGAGAAGAAAGAAGCAGTTTCAAAGTAGTAGTTAGTTTTTATTAATTTTCTTAATGTCGTTTTTTTTAAACATGTCTTAGTTCAGTGCAAAAGGTTGTAATTTCAAGTTCAATGTATTTCATTTAAGTCATAACATCCTTGTAATGTGTTTTGAATATCAATCAAAGCCTTTTATATAGATTCCAAATTTCAGTGTTCACTGTGAAAGTTTTTAGTTTCAATTTTATGTCAAAGCTTCTCATAAGCTTATATTGAAATCAAACAAGCTTGTTTAAGCTTACTTTAGCTTTTGACAAGCTTTGGAATCATTTTCAAGCAACTTTGTTCCCTGGTCAATAAAAGTCAACTGAGGTTGATTTTTGGTCAAGCAGGTCTTGGAAAGGATAATGGTAGATGCAGAGGTTTATTTGGGGTGGATTAGACTAGGATTAGAGTAGACTTGATTTGGTTTAGCCTGCAACAAAGCTGGACTCATGTGAGTGATTATTTCATTGTCAATTTTCAAGTTAGACTGCTTATTTTGGTTGTGCCTGTATTTGTAGTTAGAAACTGTTTAGATGTGTTTAGTTAGATGTATTTAGGTCATTTAAGTTTAGTTTGATCATTGGAATAAGCTAGTTTAGAAGTTTGGATAGATTTAATTGCTTATCAGATTTTTAAAGTGTGTTTGGATTGACTGATAGAGCCATGGTTTAGGTCTATTCAGTGTTAAGCTTTTGGTGTTTCATGTTTGTTTAATCATTTTAGAACTCATTTGAGTCATACCTTGTGCCTTTTAAGCTCAAAAGTCAAAATCCCATTTCAAGTGCCTTAGCAGCTCACTGTTGGAACTTTTGATAGCCAAAAACTTATTTTGTGTCCTAATTTCATAAACACATCTTGCAGTAGTCTCATTTCACTTTATTATATCATTCTCAGTTCATAATTCAAGATCAAAGTTCCAAGAAGTCAACTTTCCATTTTTTAATCAAAAGTCAAAATGGCAAAATTTCAGTTTTGGCCAAGATAGGAGGAATTTTATTGAACTCATTTCTTAGCCAATTTCAATGAAACTTGTGGTTTTAGAGAGCCCTCCTGGTCTAGTTTCTTATGTCCACTTTTACATATTTTTGTGATTTTTCTTTAAGATCCAAATGAGCTTGTTAAAAGTGGTCCAAGTGCCCTGTGCAGAGCACAGTGGCCTGCACAGGTTTTATACATTTCTTGCAGAGCTTGCAATTGGCTCATTTGAGCTTGTTTAAGTCTGAGCTTTGGAAATTAGATAGTCACCCAGGTCTAGCCTAGGTTCCAATTTGTAGTTTGCAGTTGTAGCTTATTCTGAGTGCTTAATTCCTTGCCCAAAGTAGGTACCCCTTAACTGTTTTAGTTCATTTGCTCAAATCATCAAATCTTGGTCAATTGTATTCCAGAGGTTATGGCTTGTTGAATCTTGTTGCATTTCAGTTCTTTTAGCTTATAGTAGCTTATGTTTTGGGTTGATGGCTTTTGGACTCCATTTGGCTTATTAAAGTGCTTATTTATAAGCACTAGCTACATCAGTTTCAATATCTTGCACACAAGCCCTGGTTTTTCTATTTTTCCCAGCTTCCTAATATCATTTTAGACTTTTCCTGCAATTTTCAGATTTTTCCAAGTTCATTTGCTATTTTTCTTAATTTAAATTAGTTTTTAAGCACTTTTAAATAGCATTTAATACAAATAATTAAGAAAAGCTTCAAAAAAATAATTTTTCATTTTTCTTAAGTTAAGATAAATATAAAAAAGCAAAAAAATATTTTTCCATAATTTTCTTAGTTTAAAAAGTATTTTCTAGCATTTTAATTAGATTTAAATAGTAATTAATTAATAATAAATATATAAAAAGTCAAAAAAATATATTTTCAGTTTTAAAATTAGTTTTATCATATTTTAGATTTTTCTAAGTCTTAATTTTATTTTTCTAGTCTTATTTCATATTTTCTTTTATTTTAGAGTATTATTAAATAGTTTAAATTAGTTTTTAATTAATAATAATTACATAAATAGTTTTAAAAATAATTTTTCTTTTCTAATAATTTTCTAGTATAATTAGGATTGTAAAAATGTATTTTCTATATCCGTAGGTATTTTCCTTCTTTATTTTCACGTTTTATTTTGTACGTTAACGTAGTTTTTAATTTAAACGTACGTTTTAGGTTTTAAACGTTCATCACTTTAAATATAGTGATAGCGTTTATTTAATAAATTTTATCTTTTTAATTTTCTTAATTTGTATTTAAGTCGCTTTAATTTATTAACTTTTTCAGTAGTGTAATATTCAATCTAATCCTTTCTGATCACTATCATTAGTGATCATTCTACCGTCTGATCAAGTGTTCTACACACCATTGAGTCTCCGTGGGACATAACGACCCGGGAATCCACTGTATTCTCTGATCTTAATTGCATTTGTGTTTTAAGCAGTTTTAAGCTTCTTACGGTCTGCCATTCACAAGTGGCAGGCTTGTGTGAGGTAGCTTGACTGTTTTCAGCACAGATCACGCCTACTACTATGTACCTAAAAGCACGAACTTGACACATAAAATAATGATACGTATATGTTTATTTGTCGAATGAAAGGTCACTGAAACCTTGTCTATGAATCTGATTTTTGAACCACTCAATACTCACGCTTTGTTAATTCTTCTACCATTGCAAAATAAGGATAATGAAAGTATATGTAATCTTGGTTATGGGGCGACAAGGGAAAGATTTAAGGTGTTGTTTGGATGGTTATATGGGGAGTATATAATTGATGTGGGGGAGGGGTGTCTCGACATCAAAAAGGAAAACCACATAAGGGTCGTATAATCTTGTATGGATCGAGTCTTAATGGTTGAAAACGTAAATAGAATTCATGATTTAAAAACTATGGCTCATTTGTATACATGTACGATTTAATAAAGTTAAAGGATGGATTTGTAATTATTGGAACTTAAAGGTTGGATAGGTTAACGTGATAACTAAATAAACCTGCTAATTATGGAAACCTGCCTAAAATAGAAAGTTACCTAAAAATGGAAAGTTACTAAAAAGTGAAAACCTGCTAAAAATGGAAAGCCGTCTAAAATGAGTAATCCGACTTTAATAAGCATTATCCAACTTCATATAGGTTTCCGACGGCGGGATTGGTACATCGTGTGACCTTACTTTCCTATTTTGCTTGCTTCGATTGAGGTACAGATATTCTATCCCTTTTTAGTAGGGATTTCTCATGACTTTTTGATCCTTGACCTTATCTCACTTATGATGCCCTTACTATGATTCCCTTTACTGTGATCCTTTGGTATGATTCTGTTCGCTATGATATTCGTTTGTTATGATTATGAATCTTATGATTATGAACCTTACGATTATGAACCATCTGATTGTGAACCATCTGATTGTGAACCATCTGATTATGAACCTTCTGATTATGAGCCTTTGATATGAACCTCTAATTATGAACTTATGTTATGAAACTCTAATATGAACCATTGACTTCTGAACCTTTGATATGAGCCCTTATGATATGATAATGCTTTGACCCTTCAGTTTGATACCCGAGCCAAATATGTTTCCTAGTCATGGAGGTACCATGACCATGTCATTGATGCACCAATGGCATGACTCTAGTGTGTACGAGTGATGTTACACACCGTCCCCTTTATGTTATATGATTATGAGCTCAGTTATATGTTTGGCCACTATGATTCCGCGGGGGCGTATGGATGCATCCTAGATATGTTTTGATATGATATGATATGATTTATATGGTGAATGATGTCGTGTGCAATACGCGTCTTCACAGTCTGGGAGCTAGCTACTTCATTGGTTACTGAGGTCTCCCCTCTTATTATATATGGTATTCCGAGGTCACCCCTCCGAATACAATGGTTACTTATGATATGATATGATATGATATGTTCCGGGCTCGTGGTAGATTTCTGACAACCCTCAAACTTTTGATATACCTATATTGCACCTTCTGCATTCCCCAACGCACCATATTCTGTATTAATTGTTCATTACTCAGTACCCTTATATGACTCACTCAACTACCAAGATATATATATTCCATTGCTTTGATTTGTCACACTCTTATTCCGTTACTTCAGACTATCGTTCCATTCACGTACCGGGTTATTATATGTTTATTGAATTTGATTATGCTATTCATGTTTTATGTGACTACTGATTATCCTGCTATGATGTGATTAATATGCAGTTATCTGAGTTACCTGTTGTCATCTGATGATATGTGATCTCACTGTTATGTGACCCTCTGAATTGTCTAGTGACCATGCTAATGTGTAATCGATAGTTTTGTCTGTTTATTATGTGTACTTCGTTCAGTTAATCTCATGGACTATGACTATTCGTTGTATCCTTGTCTGCTTATTGTTGACCTGCCGTGTTTACCTTTTGGCTATGCTACGGGTTGATTTGGGTAAATGGTTCAACTTATGACGTCTGGCTTGTTAACTTGTTTAATTGCCCTGCTATGTCCCTAGTTCATTTAATTATAATGTTCATACTGTATTTCCTACTTGTTACGTGTGACTGCCTTGTTTTGACTACTGTTAGTACTTCCGCTGTTATGATACTGATTATGTTTTCAACTAAGGGTTTTTGACCTACGTGATTGCCATGCTCACTTATTAATTAATTGCTTCCGCTTGTCTTTAGATTTCTCTTTGACTTGTATGTCTTATGATTTCCTGAATCGATTGGACACCATATATATGTTGTGTGGATACGACGTCTGCTATGCTTACTTATGTTTCAGTACTTGTACGCTTGGTTTGTATGTGCTTGTATATATGTCATCGTTGCTTTGCTTTGCTTCATTCTCCTTGTTATCTGTTCTTTTGGATATCTGTGTAATTGTGTTATGCAGGATCCTCTTTGACTCATTGTTCTCTTTTCGCTGCGACCTTGTTATCAGTGTCCTTTGTTTCATTTCGTTTCTGCTTTTGTTTAGCTTTCGTTTTGTTATATCTGTTCACTGGGCTTTTTAAGCTCAGCCGCATTTCTTTTCCTGCGGCAGGTTTTAGGTTTGAAGATGGGCTTTGATGGGCTGAGAGTTGGATTATCTGAGTGGACCAACCCTAGCTACCTTATTATTTGGACTTACTTTGAAGAGTTTTTGTTTTGATATTTCATTTGGATATTGTATTCCTTCGTCAGTCAATTGTTTATATGATTTGATACTTCATTTTTAAGGTTTCCGTTTGTAAATATTTTATTTGTATGTTCTGATATGACACCAGAATGTGACACTTCTACCCTTGTCGGGTTGGGGTGTTACCCGTCAATTGCTCTCTTTACATTTTCTCTTACAAAAATTTTTTTACAAAAATTGTGTTAGTTTCTTTTAACACTTTTTATTTCGACAAAAAGGGGGAGAAGAAAGTAAAAACTACTAATTCAAAATTGCTACGAATTTTGGTTTTTTCCTTAAAATAATTTTATATTTTGTCATCAACAAAAAGGGAGAGATTGTTAATTCAAATAAGCCGTAAAAACATTTATTTATATTTTACGATCTTCTAATGTTTTGTCGATAACAAACGTAAAATCATTTTAAACGAAACAAATAAAATACGTAAATAGTTTGATTCAATAGTTTTTCTAACACACTAACGTTTTCACATAAAACACTAAGACAAGTATAAGTGATTTTATGATCTTGATACACATGTACAACAACTAGTGTTTACATATTGGGTTAACATATACTTAACTAAGTATATACTAAAATGGGTAAAAACAAGTTTATACTAAAATGGGTAAAAACAAGTATATACTAAATGGGTAAAAACTAGCAAATGGTATTGACCCATAACCCATGGTTTTATACAAACCACTTAACCAAGTTCAATGTATTCTAGAGATACATTGTATCTAGAAAGAAACCCATGGATCAACCCATAACCCATGACCCATAACCAAAAATACCCATGGGCAAAGAGGAGCGTCCCACGGATCCCTAGCGTTGTGCTAGAAGGATCCCTTGTGGGAGGGATCCGCGGGATCCGGGGAACATTAAGTTTTCTCCTCTATAAATAGTGAGCCATTTCTTCCTTTTTGCTCACCACTTCACATATACTTTCTCCAAGTATTATATCTCTCTAACCTCAGATCCAAGAGATCTATGTAGTTTGTCTTTTGTTTTTGTGTGATTCTCTAGGTTCCTCTTAAAGGCGAGATCACCACTTCTTGAAGTCAAGTAAGCTCAAGTCCATGAGTTGCCATGCTTCGTCATCATCAAGAAAACTGAGGTTCTCTTGTTGATAGTTCTTTCTTCCTCTATAGATGTTGTGTTGAAGGCATTAGTGAAGGATGCCGAAAGAGTCAAGACGAGAGCATTAGTGAAGGGTGCTTTTCGTCCGTGTCAAAAGAATTAGTAAAGAATGCTAAAGGTGTCAAGACGAAGGCATTAGTGAAAGGTGCCAAGCGTTGTGTCAAAGGCATTAGTGAAGGATGCCTAAGAATCAAATCAAGTGGCATTAGGGAAGAATGCCTAGGTCGTATAATCGATGAGGTGCATCGTTATACATATAAGTATTTGTCTATTTCCAAGGAAGGTGATATCCTTGATGGTGTTGTAACAAGGAGTGGATCTCCTTGAAGTTTAGGTGTTGTGTTGTGATGGGTAGTAGTTCCTCCATAGTAATGGAACTAGGTGCTTAGCCTAGTACCTAATAAAGGGTAGGCGACGTTGTGATAGGATTAGTTCTCCTTGGAGTGAAAGAACTCGGTGGTTAGCCTAGCACCGTATAAAGGGTAGGAGACGTTGTGATAGGATTAGTTCTCCTTGGAGTGAAAGAACTCGGTGGTTAGCCTAGCACCGTATAAAGGGTAGGCGACGTTGTGTTAGGTGTGGTTCGCCTTGGTGTGAAAGAACTCGGTATTTAGCTTTGTACCGGAAAAAGGTGTAAGCGATGTTGCGAAGGCTTCTCCGCCATAAGGAGATTAGTGTAGTGTTTACTAACTCTCGAGTAGGTGACTCGGGGAGTGGAGTAGGGCAAGGAAGGTGTCCTTGTAGCCGAACCACTATAAATACTTGTGTCGTGGTGATGTGCTTCTTACTCTTTATCTTTCATTACACGTTTATATATCTATCTATCAACGTCCAACATAAATAACCAAATAGATTGACATAAGTCGATCTAAATATTTAAAAGGAAGTTTTAAATTGGTAAAACTATTCAACCCCCTTCTAGTTTTCCACAGTGTTAAAACGGCTTTTTCATAAACACTTTGGATGCTTTTTCAATGGTTTCATGGCTACGATCTCAAATACCAAGCCAACTCAACCAATTCACGATGACAAGTACGAAGGTGATATAAGGTGGTAAGGTTAGGTATTATCCCATGATCCAGCCAAAACTGGAGGGATCTACCCAGGGATATTCCATAGATAGAGAGAAAGTCCATAGATCTTGGAGATGAATGAGAAAGGGAAAAATGTTTCTAAGTCATGAGTTATCATCAGAACAATCACAACATGATGATAATGAGGACGAATTTGATAACATTGAAGGGGTTGAAAAATAAAAATAAAAATTTGTGAAAGGGAAAAAAGAAATGAAACCCCTCCATACACTAAGAAAGAACCGGGTCAATACATAATCTATTGGATATCACAAACATGATTTATGATATTGAAGATAGACATCATGAACCCAGTGCTGCAAAGGACAAACCCCTCCCAGCTACTCAAGTTCCACTCAAAAGATTCTTGTTTTATTTCTCATGGATATTACCCACGTTATCTATCAACTTCTCACTCCGAGAATGTTGGTATCGAACCTGGTGGTAGTCTATTCAAGCCTCCGTTCACTAAAAAAAATCACTCATCGAGTCTAGAGCCAATGAGATTCATCATAAAATCTTCATAGGACACATATGACATAATAATCTTATATTTCACATCAAAGAATACAAGCTATACCAAGTCCTATGCAGATCTTTGAGATCTTGCCAGAACATTCATAAGTGGTACTCACATTGTATTTCACAATGATTTAATGGAAATCCTACCAGTGCCAACATCAAACAACTCTGAAAATAGGTCACTTTGTTGATTTTTTACGGATCAAACTAGTGAAAACTGGTAATCTAATGTGATTCAGGTGTTCGTAAACAGCAAGTTTTAGTAGCATAGCAAGAACTGATGTAGTGAGATCAAATTTATATGATAATAATCTATAAGATCTTCCACGAGGATCATCATGAAATCCTACTAGTGTTAACATCACGCTAACGCTCAACGTGAGTCACAAAGTTGTATCTTTAACGATTTAACAAATGTGTTAACTGGTAATCTAAGTGATACGGGAGATGTAGATTGATGTTATAGACCAAATCGTTGGGGAACATTTCACGTGAATTCAACGATCCACTTGAAAGCGTTTTTAGGGTCCTTGTCGCATCCGCTTAAGGTAAAACGGCTAATATGTATATTCGAAAAATGTTGCTAGCATCTTTTGATGCATCCGGGTTAGATATTCCACCTCTTAGTGCCAGAAATCCTACTAAGGAGATTTAAAACATTTCTAGGGTCTACGAGCCATCCGTTTCTTATCCATTCCAAATACGGTAGGTCGATCTCTTTGTACGGTTCTGGTGGTCATCCATGCAATTATCAGACATGCACATCGGAAAATAAACACATAAAACTGTGCATACCAAAACCCGAATTACAGTTCTACTAAACAGTGATATAACCTAAACTTAAGACGTATAAAGGGTGTTTAAAAAACTTACTTGTAATCCTGCTGATTGTAAGATTTTTTTAATATATTTGTTGTACAAAACACCTTCTTGATCTTCTTTGTTGCCTTACGAACACTTTTAGGGTTTCTTAGAGATTATCACCTTTAGGGTTGCGTCAGGTATCCACCTGTACTACACAGGTAGAACTAAGGCTTCGAACCTATCGCAAGTTAGGTAGTACGAAACAGGGTAAAACCTTAATCGACTAGAAGTAAACTAGGGATAGTCGACTTGTGAAAGTCAACTTTGAGTCGATCGACCAAAGGGTTTATCCTTTTGGTTATTCGGCCGATCGAGCAAGAGGGATAGAGAAGGGAGAAATTTAAGGATTGAGGAGTATGTTATGTGAACCCTTGAAAGCCCTTTGTACTTATAGGATACCAAGGAGGGGTCTAGAATACTTGTTGCTCAAGTATTCGAGTTTGCTTAGGAAACAAACACCCCATTGGGGTTTTCGGGCGATCGATCCAAACAAACAACCGTTAGGGTTTTGTTGTTTTGGCTTTTGTCATTAATTACCCTCTAATATTTATCCCATATAAATATTAGACTTATGGATAATAACCTTTTAACCCTCAAATGAAAACGTCGCCGTATTTTCATTTCCTCTCTAAACTCATTTCATTTCGTAATCTCGTTTCTTATTTTTGCTTGCATTATTCTATTTACTATGCACCTGTGTGACCTTTCGGTATTTCTGTGAAGGCAAGTATGAAAGCCGTTGTGTTGTTTGCACACAAACCCTTCAAACTCCCACTTGTGCAAATACAACAACATAAGAATCTTCTTTCACTGTACCAAGAGGTACTGAGTAAGACATTGTAGTACCTCACTCACAGAAATCGATTCAATACCCACATAGCGATTTCTCTCATTAGCTACGCCCAACTAAGTCCAATTCAAACTTCAGGTTAAATTCTGTCTTAATCTTCTAGTTGAGTTCAGGGTATATGACTGTATCCTTTCACACTTTATTGATATGTTTGAAAGTATGAGACATGGATGTATATTCTATAATACTTACTCCTATCTTGTTTTCGTGAATGATTTAACTCCTATAGTGTCAATGACACATCGTCGTTCGATCGAACTTTCCACAAATCATTACACACAAGGGGCCCATGAAAAATATCCTTCTCTCCAGTCTATTTCAACTTGGAGCTGCTAATTACTATCTCGGCCAATAAGTCATTTTTCCTTACTTCTCACTAAACTTGACCTTAGCACACAACGTTACGCTGTTACTAGAAACTAAGTTTAAATCCAATGAGAAATAAAGTCAAATGTCTTACATCCTCAGGTCATTGGGATTTGGGATAGTACATCACGATCAGAGAAAGCCAATAACATTGATCCATGTGGTCGCTTCTTGATCATGGTCACGTCCAACATTTGCACCGCAAATGCATAAGAAACTCACCATATTTGCCGAAATGTTTCTTGTTTCATAATAGTTGCCTTTTGAATTAACACGTTAACACGTTCGTGACATTACCTTGATTGCCTCATTAAGCAAGGTTAATTTCGTTTAATGATCTTGTCATAATAAAGTATTTTATTTGTAATAATAAAGTGTGTTGGTAATCAATGAACGATACAAATAAGCAAAATCAATAAACTAAGAAGAACCTTTACTCAAAATTATCGAAACTACTATTTGAATTATCAGATTAAAAAAAAGTACCAAAAATTCAAAAAGAGAAAATTTTAATTTAAAATTATATTGTTTTTAAAGCTACATATGTTTATTTATAGGCTTTTTCTAACTTGCATCCTAAGGGCACAAGTTAAGCACATCAAAAATACTACAAGACTTACAAAAAAGGACTTAAGAATTCACACAAAAGTACTTTAATATACTTTTAGTGTGTTTAACTTGTGCCCTAAACACTTTTCTATACTTTTTTGTGGGTCACTAAATACTTTTATGTACCTTTTAATGTGCTTAACTTGTGCCCTAAGCACAAGTTAGAAAAATCCTTATTTATAAACCAAATCTATGACTAATCCTAATTCGACTAAAAAACTAAACATAAAAATGTGTAGGATACGTCAAAAAAATTAACAAAGTTAGTAAACAACCGTTTGAGCATAAGTAAATTTTATAGCAATCTCCATCGTAACTTGAACTCTCCACCTGTTTGGGAAAACCTTTTCGAAATCTCAAATCAAATGGATCTTGTCTCACACGAAACATATAATCCACACCAAATTCCAAATCGAATTCAAACTTCCAAAGTTAAAGATGCTAGTCGAATTCAAAACAAAAGAAAAAAAATCGATTTCTAGGACGTTTAAAACAAAATCGATCCAAAACAACTAAGCTGACATACAAAAAAGAACCATTAAAAGCTAATCGGTAGATTCAAAACGATGACCAAACCAAAACAAGTTGGCTCAAACGATCATTAATATTTACATTCAAATTTAAGCAACAAATTTCGAATGTCCACCAATGAAAAATCCAAATATTAAAACTTACACAAGTACCAAAAAAAAAACAAAATTTAATAATTGATAATCCAAATAATCCACTATGACTCAAATACAAATATCAAAACAAAACAAATCGACCAAAAAAATATAGCCCTAAACAATAAGATCGACTTGCAACACCAGTTTTATTTAAGAAACATAAATCAATTAAAATTAGGGTCATTAGTTCAGTTATTGGGTTATTCTGTTCGATTAATTCGGTTAATTTTTTTAAAGTCAAACTGAAAATCGAACCGAATTCAAATTTGATTTAACCGAACCGAATAATAAAAACCGAAACTCTATAACCGAAAACCGAACCAAGTAAACCGAATTACATAATTTCAATTATTTTTTTATTTAATTATATATATTTTTAGCATAATTTTTTTCAAGCCTAATAATGTTATATTTATACTAAAAAAGAGTTTTAGTAATTTTATTTAATATAAATAGATAGAAAAAATATATATTTATATGAATTCGGTTTTCAGTTCAGTTTTTACTGTCAAAACCATATCCAAACCGATAACCGAATATTTAGTTTGATTTTGTTCGGTTTTAACCGATTCAATTCGGTTATAAATTTGGTTCAGTTTTTTTTTTGTTCGATTCAATTTCAGTTTTCAGTTAATGTGGATATTATCCGATCCGTGACCCCTAATTAAAATTCCAAATAGACCGATCTACACCAAACAACCATCAACAATCTCGAATCTACCATATATATCAATTTACAAAATAAATGTGAAATGAATAAATGAATTGAGGATAAAATTTGCCTTTTCAATAAACACATTAACTTTTCTTTCATCTTCATATATTCAATTTGCTCCTTTACTTTTTGTCACGTGTGTGTCTTTAAACCATGTATTTTTAACTTTGTGGATTGATATGAGAAAAATATGTCACGTTGTGTCTTTTAATCATTTAATTTATATGAGTTATATCATTGACTTATAATAAGTAACTAACTAAATTGATATATAAGATATCGCAATTATCATACTTTTAGCTCATTTTAACTGAGTCGCGGTTATAAAGTGAATACTTTTCGCGTAATACTTTTTTTTGCATGTTTCACCAAATTCATCGAAGCACTTAGAAAAAAATGTTATTTATAAAGCTTCTTGTGGGCAACTTTTCAAAGAATAATAGTGACTAATTTCAATCTAAATTATGATTTCATCTCATCACGTTAGATCTGAACACCTGTTGCGAAACGCGGGCAAACTTTTTTTTTGAATCATTTTCTCTTTATCGCATTTTTCTGTTTACGATTTTAATTCCTGCTAACCAAAATAGAAAAGCTTATTCAAAAGCCCAATTCTAAATAGCAAAGCCCATAAGTCTAATATAAGCCCAAATACTAAAATCTATCCTACATGCAAATAGGGGTGAGCGAAAAAATCGAAAAGACCGAATAAACCGAAAACCGAAATCGAACCGAACCGAACTAATAACCGAACCGAATTTGCTAAAACCAAACCGAACCGAACTACTAATTCGGTTCTCGGTTTGGGTATGGGTTTGGCAGTCGGAACCGAAAACCGAATTCACATAAATATATATATATATATATTTTTACATATTTATATATTTTTAAGTATATTTATATATAAATAAATACTATTAAAAGGTTATCATAATATAATAAAACACTTTTATGCTTGAAATATATTTTTTTGCTAAATATCTATGAATTATTAATTTTTTTTTAAAAAATAGTGAAATTCAGGTTATTCGGGTCTACCCAAAAACCGAACCGAACCGAAAACCGAATTTGAATTTGGTTTGGTTCGGTTCTCGGGTTGACCTAAAAAAATATTTTAACCGAATTAACCGAACCGAACTAACCGAATAACCGGATGACCAAACCGATCAACACCCCTACATGCAAACTCAATTCCAAAATTAAAGATTAAAAAAAAACAATAATAATAATAAAAAAATAAAAAAATAAAAAATAAAATAAAATTCCAAAACTAAAGATAAGGACGATCGAACATTTTTAATAGAATAAAGAGTCGCACTTATTTCAGAGCCTAATTTCAAAAGTTATCTTTGAGCAAATAAAAATCATTATTGAATCACAATAATTTTTAAAAATAAATAAAATAATCATAGCCTTTGAAGCTATTAATTAAAGGAATTTATGATCAAGTCCAAAACTTTTAAATTGGCTTAATCTTAAATTTAATTTTACACTTAAATGCAAAATTCTCAATTGGCTCACATACTTTATACTTTCTTTTCTTAAAAAAAACTTTATTATTATTATTATTGTTATTTGTTTATTTATTTATTTTAATAAAACATCAATTCATTAGAGAAATCATACGATTTACAAAAAATTAGTGGAGAGCCGAAAAACTAATTGGGCCCCCACTCCTTTAGCTATAACAAAGTTAATCTACTAAAAATATGATCAGCAGCACGAGCGCCAATCTCCTGAGTCAACGAGAAACTTCAGATACACTTTAGTATGGTTACCGCATCCTTCTCAAGCTCTCCAAAGGAAGAGAATGAGAAGGGGAGAAACCTATATCCAATGTCCGCACATTTAGCCTCATACTTACCACGCTTACGTTGCGCTGCTTCGATCACCGCACGACCCGGTGCGAAATCAGCCATATTAGTTTGTGTCAAGAGAGACGACCCTGTTAAATCGACACATGTATCCTGCCCACCATCCCAAAAGTAGAGCAACATATCAGCTGGACGTAAAGATTTGTCCCTATCACCACAGAGCCCAATGTCAACCTCTTTGCGAGCCGAGATCCCAGATCGAGAGCATACGTCAACAAGTGTATCACGCACCATATTGTGCCGGTGTTTAGTATCAATGATACCAACACAGGACACCGCGTGATCTCCATAGATGTCTCCAGCAAATACTTTGGAACAAGTTGAGCATGGCATCTGAGCAGAAAAAAGGGGGACACCTAACCGGTAGCATGACACAAATCGGTAAGTTCTAGCATTCATGGTCTGGCTCAACCCAGAAATTGGAACCACCCTAAGCCAGTCAGAAGTGTGGTCTTCTTTTTGTGATCTCCATAAAGCCATCTGACAAGTAGATAATCAAAAGGTGGATTCGGCCATTTTGGTGACACGTGTGAAATATATATCTGCCAATTTCTTCATGAGTTTGGGTGCAGCGATCTCACATGGTTTGTCCAAAAAGGTAGTCTCCATTTTCCATTAAATTGATCGTAATACTAAAACTCAGTATACGTACGCGGTATAAAATAACAAGCAGAAACACGGTATAATATATGCAAATAAATACATGGGACCTTGAATTATTGTTTTTAGTGGAACAATGTTTATAGGGCCCGTTTGGTATGCAACTTTTTTGGAGCTGTAAGCTTTTTGTTACAAAAATAATCTCCTCCAAAATAAATAGCTCCGTTTGGATATATCTACTTCAAGCTTTTATTTTAAACAAGTAGCTCCAAAATGAAAAGCTGATTCATGAAGCTTTTTAAATATTTCGAAGCTGTTAAAACATAAAATAACTGTTAACAGCTTATAATTACATTTTACAGCTAATTTACCAAACACTTTTATTGAAAAAAATATACAGCTTGTAGCTCATGTTAACAGCTTTGCAGCTTACAGCTTACAGTTTACAGCTTATAGCACGCAGCTTACAGCTAATTTTGCCAAACATACCCTATAATATCATTATAAAATTAAATAAACTTTTATGCTAAAATCCTATGCATACACGAGATCATAACATATTAAACATAATTATTTATTATATTTATATAATACTATTTATGTAGCATATCAATAAATCACCAACCAACCATATATGAACCTATAAATAACTTAAAGTTAATAGAATATTATTATTATGTAATGCATTCTTAACTTTTCTTTAGCAAGTAAAAATAGTATGTGAATTTACTAATTATCACTATCCATCTAAACCTTTCATTTGTTATTATGGTATTGTTACATGGATAATTATGAGGAAACTTAAGAGAAATATTGTCTTTTCATAAGAATCTAGTTTTGATCAAAATAAAGAAAACAAACAATAATAGGGAACTAATTAATACATCTAAATTAGAAAAGAAAAAAGAAAGTGAGAAAATTAGAGAGAAGGAAGGAAAAAGTCAAGTGGAGTAGTTGTCTTATTTGTACTTCCAGCAAATAAAATAAAAAAATTGGAAAAAACATTTGTACATCTCAAGTGGTGTGGGGTCATCTCTCATCCCACTTGTTGTTTCTTTTTGCTGTCTCTGCCATACTCTTTTGGCTTTCATTACTTTTCATCTTCTTCATTGGTTCACCTTTCTTTCTTTCTTCAGTCATTCATGATTTTCCCTTTCTATTTTTAGAAATAACCATCATTCACTATTGTTTTTCTTATCATTTCATCTTTTGCTCATATGGGTATTGGCTGTTTTGAAGTAAGAAATTTAGTATAGCCGTATAGGTATTGGTTTGTATGATGGGTTGCTTTTTTTAGTAAGAAAGTTTCATGTTTTGTTTAAGAAAATGGAGGCGATTATGGCGTTACGCTGTTTTATTTTTCTTATTTAGCATTGACTTTCCATTAATAGAAAGAGGGAGGCAGGAGATATGAAGAGCCTCTTGAAGAAGCTACACATGATGCCTAATCAACCTTCTGATGTTGTTGACTCGAAACCGGGTAGTAATAATCAAATATCAATGGACAGCCTTCCTCATGAACAGAATAATAATAATAATAAGCCCGGGTTATCTAGTACTACTAGTAGTGGTAGCAGTAGTAGTAGTTTAGCAGGATGGCTTAATTCGGTTACGAATCGTCCGAATGTGAAAATAGTACAAGATAAAGATGAATCAACGCCAATTGGTGGTGATCCTGAAGTAGAAGAGGAGTACCAAATACAATTGGCTTTAGAATTAAGTGCGCGTGAGGATCCTGAAGCTGTTCAGATTGAAGCTGTTAAGCAGATCAGTTTGGCTTCATGTCTTCCTCCTACTCCTCCTCAAAATACGAGTATTAATACTCCTTCTCAACTCCTTTCCTATCGATATTGGGTAACTTCTTCGCTTTTAATATCTGTTTTTACATTTTGTAAATATTGCGTCTCGTTTGTTTTTAGTGCTATTGTTATTGTTGCTGTTATTGTCAATGTAGTTTTAGTATCACACCATCATTTCCAGCTTAGCTAAGCCTTTCTAAGCGAGAGATATGAGTAGTGTAATTGTCGAATACATGTTGCAGGCTAGTTTTTTTAGTTATTAATACCATCCAGCTTATCCGGCTTTAGCTACTTATCTGCATACTCAGTGACAAAAGCCAATACTATTTATAGACTGCGTGAATTTTAGAATGTTAAAAGCCCCTATTCAGATGACTAGGAATTCCTACACAAGCTGTATGAGTTTTGTGACAGTACCAAAAAGATATTATATCTACTTCCCTATTCATAGAGCTATATGCTTATTGATATACTGTAATATTTATATCCCACTGTTTTTCCTTTAGTTGTTGCCATATATTATGCAGCTTATATAATTCTCGGGTCAACATTTTTGCACCACAGTGTATGGCACTTCATGGTGATAGGGAATATACCATCAGCCATGGCTTAACTTGTGACTCTGTACATCTTATAGAAGAATTAGGACCGGTGTCAATTCTTACCCTACCCGTATAAGCCTTTAGATTAGCTGTTGATCTGACAATCTACTCATCTTTAGGTTTTGGTGATTGATACCACTAGCTTTAACCACTGCATCTTTCCTACTTCATTATAGTTTATAAGAGTCACCATTAGTTGATGTTGCAGAATTAGAACCTTTTTAACCATAGTTCAGTCTCCTATTTATTGAATGGTTACACATTTGTTCGCATTCACCATATGGGCTTCATTTTCCACCACACTTAGTTCTCCTACTTTCCACCTCAGTTGGTGGTCCAAAATCTTACTTTTTATCGGCAAATCAAGGTGGGCTGCATTTCTTTTTGACTAATACCTCTGTTGGGATAATCCAAGAATGGGGTTAATTATCTATATTTTCTGCAAATTTTGTTGAGCATACAATCCGATATATAATATAGTTATGTGTTTGGGATATACCAAGCGCGAAAGCAAAGATCTACAAGAACTCTACAACCAAGTAGATAATGACAACAAACAATAAATTTGACATATGTGGAAACCTCCTATTGAATGTGAGGAAAAACCACGGAAGATGACCACGGTCAATCAGCTATAATGAGTGCAAAACCTTCAATGGTGTATGGGACCATGGAATATAAACGAGGATAATGGCTAAACTCTCAATAATGACTATCTCTATCAAAGAACAAATTATAGGGATGAAAAGTTATAGTGTGGGGTTGAATCAGTGGATAGTTAACTATTTCCATAAAACTAGAATATAAGGGGGTGTTTGGTTTGTAGAAGGTAATCACTATGGACATGGGAGTGGTAATGGGTTTGTAAAACCACCACTCTTGATGGGTATAGAATATGCTTACATTTATGGTTTCACTCCCATTTTGAAAGATTAAACCCATGAACCCAACAATTACATTGTGAAGGAGAGTCATTCCTTCTTTCCCATATCCTCCAACCAAACACCCCCTAAATCTTAGGCGATATAGGCTATAGAGGAGTAACTAAATTCTCAGTGTCTTGAAATATGGATACTAATGATTTAATAGTTTCCTAATTAGATAGGAATAAATTCCCTTGACTTGACGGAAACATGTTTCCAAGAACTTAAGAAGAGATGCCTAAGGAATTCAAGAAAATGGTATGTCAAGCATAAACTAAGAAGAAGTAGATAGGAAGGAATAAGGATATCCTTGTAGATAGAATGATTATGAAGATGTTGCGAAGTGGGCATCTGAATGATTGTATGATAATTATTCTTGGTCTGATCTCTGGACTTTAATTCTTAAGTATTTATTTTTCAGAAGTTAAGCATTGTTTTCCCCTTTATTGAGTAGCCTTTTGGATTCTCCATCTAATTTAGGAACCGAGAAAAGTTGAAGACTAGCTTTCTAGATGTGCCTCCCTTGATAAATGGACTTTGCATTCTCAATCTTATTTATGATGATGAATAAAGTTATCAACGTAGCTTTTTCTTCCCAAGTTATTGTATATCTGGCTGACTATCAGAGGTGGCAAAATGAGCAGGTCTGCCATGTCAGGCATGGGTCAAATTGGGCAATTGCTAGTTTAGGTTGGGCCAGGTTGGCATGAAATATTTCTGTTGTACTAAAACTACATATTTACAACATTTATATAGCTTTTTGAAAAAAATAGTATGCTGTTTTTTGCTTTAAAATACATTTTGGGCGACTTTTTGACTCATTTGACCGGCTTTGAGATGTTACACATTTGATTGTTTATAGATAAGACATTACCCATATCGATCTGTTTGTAAGTAAATGGATCGAAATTAGCACCTTTATTGACTAGCATGTCTTTAACACCCTTAACTTGGTTTTGGTTTCAACATTTCCAAATCCTGATAATGTTGGAGTATAATTTGGAATCTGTTATTGGGTTCTAACCTTTCTCATGTCCTAGACTCGTTAATACTTCACAGAATTACAGTGCGCTTAGCTATGATGATAAGATCCTGGATGGCTTCTATGATTTGTACGAGACTTCAACAACGAGACATTTATCATCAGAGATGCCTTCCCTTCTGGATTTACAAAGAACACCGGTTTCAGATAATATTACATGGGAAGCAGTTGTTGTCAATAAGGTTGCGGATGCCAAGCTGTTACAACTACTGGAGCAAAGTACCAAGTTAACATCAGAGTCTGTTGGTCAAAATAGAGTACAGAAACTTGCTATTTTTGTTTCTAATCACATGGGTGGGCCAGTTGGGGATCCGGACAAGATGTTGCTTGCATGGATGAAGTTCAGCTACAATTTGAAAGTAACACTTGGAAGCATGGTGTTGCCACTTGGCTCACTGAAAATTGGGATGGCCCGTCATCGTGCATTGCTTTTCAAGGTACCCTCTTCTTTTATAATCCTTTTCCTCATTGTTTGTGTGTTTATTTTCAATGTTTTCTAAACCTGTTAAAAAGGTACATAACACGTGACACATTCAGAATCAATGACATTTTCTTGGAGGTCGTCTTTTTGACCAGTTAAATATGAGTGGGTCAATTTGAGCTGTGTTGTATATCTAACGGGTCAAATAAAATTTCTTAGCTTAAAGGGGAGCATATCAAGTGGGTTGAAATATTTAAATTATTATTGTAATGATATCGTTTTTCTAATCATAATCAACACATTGAGTATATATAGAACAACATAAAAAAGATTGTCCAACAAGTGTTCTGGGTCAACCTAACTTATTTCGACCTTAGTAAAGATGACCTGTTTCTCAACCCTCCTGACCCTGACCGTCTTGCCATCTCTACAATTTGAAGCTATGCCGTATGTATGTCCAAGAAAGATGCCATCTCTGAACTTCAACGGATGTCGGTGTCCAGTTGTAGACCAGGCTTCAAATAGGCAACCGTCAGAGCAGAAAAGGAAAGTTTAGAATACAAAATTGTAGCCGTTCATGATGACTGAACTCATTGAGAATTCCAAGACCGCTTGTTAGTTTCAAATCTTACTAGTGGGGTTACTGCATATATTTCTCTTACCGTTTACGTACACAATAGCTCATCTTACCTACGAAATGGACTCATCGTAAATACCGTAAAGCTTTTTTATTTTTTGTTTTATTTTATAAAGTAAGTTTTGTGTCTCCTCTACACCTATTTATTGGTGTTTATGGTTTCCACATGGGTTTTATTGATGGAACTATAAGTATTCTTGCACTATCTTTTGAGGGGCTAACATTGATGTGCTTATTTTCTTCGTTCCATAGGTTTTGGCTGACAGTGTTGGTATCCCTTGCCGCATGGTGAAAGGGAAACAATATACAGGCTCTAGTGATGTTGCAATGAACTTCATAAAGACTGGTGATGGAAGGTTATACCCTTTATGTCAACTTAATTCAGTTACTAGACTTATTATGTTCTTAATGCTAATTACCATTAAATTAAAGTAATTTATTGCACAAATGCCAGGGAGTACATTGTTGATCTAATGACAGACCCTGGAACACTTATCCCATCGGACACAGCTATAACCGAAGAATCCAATGCAAATCACGACAAATCATCCTTGTCATCGAGTCCATGGTCGAGAGATGAGGATGCTTCCCGTGCAACTTCTTCAAGAAGTGGTCTTACTACTTCTTCTGAAGAATGCTGGGACTCTAAAAACTTAGATTCCACTCAAGAAAGATCTGATGGTGTTACACATGTACCCGAACCTTTAGTTCCGAAAAATAAAAAGAGGGAGGAAAAATTGGGTGAAATTTCTTTAAGACCCTCTTATCACAGTCATGCACGATCCCCTTCGTGGACTGAAGGTGTGAGTTCCCCTGCAGTACGCAAAATGAAGGTTAAAGATGTTTCACAATACATGATTGATGCTGCAAAAGAAAATCCTCAGTTGGCCCAGAAATTGCATGATGTATTACTTGAAAGCGGCGTTGTTGCTCCTGCAAACTTATTTACAGAAGTTTATGATGAACAAGAGGAGGATTCACACCCGACTCAAGACAAAGAAAAGACTACCCATCCTCGGTTCTTACCAAATTTGCCCTCCCATAATGTACCCACTAAGCATGCTTCATCACAAGCTGAAGTCAATCCAGTGCAAAATGCTACAAAAGTTCCAGCAGCGGCAGCAGCAGCCGCGGCAGCCGCTGCGGTTGTAGCATCATCAATAGTGGCTGCTGCTACAAGAAGTACACCTGATCCAAACATAGATCTACCTATAGCAGCTGCAGCCACAGCGACAGCTGCAGCAGTGGTAGCAACTGGTCAGCCTGATCTTAATCCAACGAGGGATGAACAGGGAGGGAATGAGAATGATGTAGCACGAGAAGGAGATAGAGTATCAGATAGGTCTGCAGGTAATGATAGCACGATATCTGAAGTCTCCCTTGATGATGTGGCAGATTGTGAGATAGCATGGGAGGATATCACAATAGGCGAGCGTATTGGATTGGGTACTCAGCTATCTGCTAAGTTTTCAAATCTTTGCCATCCTAATTTTAATCAATTCTAATAGCTATTTCCTTGTTTCAGGATCATATGGGGAGGTTTATCGTGGTGATTGGCATGGAACTGTAAGTATACTTTTTATACGGCTTTGTATAGGAGGGCTTAGTTATTGCTTTAATAATCTTTGAACGGTTTAGAAATAAGGCGAACTCATTAACACAGATTTGCACCTTTGAGGAAGTCTCTATTGTTATAATGCTTTTGTATAGTAGAGCTGCTTATTGTTATGATTTTTATTTCTTTTGTGCATGTGTAATTCTTCAATTTTGAATATATATAACGATCCTTCCAATCATTTTCAAATTTCAGGAAGTTGCTGTTAAAAAGTTTCTAGACCAAGAAATAACTGTTGAATCCCTTGAGGAGTTCAAAAGTGAGGTATAATCTGCTCTTTTCCCATAGTCACAATAATTAACGACATATCTATTGCATGTTCTTATAGTAATTCAATAAAGTATAGATGCATACAAGTGAATAAAGGCCCTCATATTGAAGTATTGGACTATCTATATATATGGGTTAAAGAAAGTATACTTTATCTATTTTATACAAGTAATTATTAATATTGCTAAAGGAAAAGCTAAACATACCCTTTCTATTTGTGTTCTTACCGTTTGGTGTTTGGGTTGAAGGTGGGCATCATGAAAAGAGTTCGGCATCCGAATGTGGTACTCTTCATGGGAGCTGTAACACGTGCTCCACATCTTTCAATTGTTACTGAATTTTTGCCTAGGTATATCGCTTAACCAGTACATTTTAGACAGATTGATTTGCTATATAAACTCCTGTATTTTCCCTTCATTTGTATCATTCTCTTTAAACTCTGTTGACTAAAAGCATTCTCATTTTTGTTCATAAATTATCGTTTAATCCATAGTGATGATATATAGTTTACTTTTTGCAGAGGTAGCTTGTATAGATTAATACACCGGCCCAACAATCAACTTGATATTAGACGACGTATGAGGATAGCCCTTGATGCTGTATGTTATTTTCTGCAAGTTTTTGAATCTTGGTTTGACTTTAGCTCTTAATCTGAAAGATTTATTTTTGTAACAATAATCATTGTATCTTCTAAAAATCAACTTTCAGGCTCGTGGGATGAATTATCTGCACAACTGCACGCCGGTTATAGTTCACCGTGATTTGAAGTCCCCAAATCTTCTTGTTGATAAAAATTGGGTTGTGAAGGTAGCATTCCAATCTTACGAACCTCAAAATTCTGAGTTGAAATAGGCATATTATAATAAGATATTATTCTATCATCAGGTTTGTGATTTTGGGCTGTCAAGGATGAAGCACAGCACATTTCTGTCATCAAGATCTACTGCAGGGACGGTCTGTTCTTGCCAAACCATACCTTTTCTTCCTGTAAACATATAAGAATAACCACACTTTGTGGCTCTGTGTGTGTGTGTGTTCCTTTGGTCTTTTTGTAGTTGGGTGAATTTTGTCAAGGCGTGTAATTTTTGGTACATGTCATAACAGGTCCACTTGGGTTGACCTCAATCGCTTTTTCTCTAAATCATATAAGTAATTAGTGTGTCAAATATGGTACAAAAAATCATGAGGTTATTAGTAATTCCATTTTACGAATAACGTGAAGAGCTTTGATGCTTTACGACTCTGTTTTAAGCTACTTCGGACCGTTCAATGTAGTTGACCTTTTTATTTTAAGCAAACTTTTTTTTTGGGCCTATTTGATCCGTTAAAGATACCCACCTTGACCTATTCACAGTTAAGCAAGAATAATTTTGCTGCTGTAGATTTATTAAACTGGCCAGGGATCACATGTGTGCTTATTATATGCATAAGGAGTACATTGCTTATAATAATTCTATTTCCTTTCTTTTCTTAGCCATGTAATTTGTTGTGCATGTAAATAATGAATAATAGGTAGAATTGAAGTTATTTTATTATTATTGATGATTATGCATCACCAAGATTTGTTGACAATTCAACGTGGTACATCTGTTTTTCAGGCAGAATGGATGGCTCCGGAGGTTCTACGAAATGAACCTTCAGATGAAAAGTAGGTCTTTATTACTCTCTTCTGTAGGTCTGTAAATAAATTGTATATTTCAGTGCATGTAGTACAGCTATTCATTTATTTTGATTATGCAATGCAGATGTGATGTTTACAGCTTTGGAGTCATTTTATGGGAGCTATGTACATTGCAACAACCATGGGGTGGAATGAACCCGATGCAAGTTGTTGGCGCTGTTGGCTTTCAGCATCGCCGTCTTGACATTCCGGATGACGTGGACCCTGCCATTGGTGACATTATTAGAAGATGTTGGCAAACGTGAGTACTCCATTACTCAACCCAAAAAAAAAATAAAAAAATAATAAAAAGTAAAATTAAACATTATATCAAACCTAAGAATCAACATTATCCCTCATAAATTTGGTACGCAGTCACTTAAATTGTGCATATGATGACTAGAACTGTAAGTCTCGACATAAATTTGGTATGCAGTCACTTATATTGTAATAACACTATTCCTGTGATCATTATGCATTGATAATACTTAAAAGAAAGCCAACCCGACCCATTCCGGTTCTAATGAGACTTAAACTGACCTGTTTCAAGTCAAACCCGTGTTGACTTGCTACCCAACTTACCTATCTGCCACAACTCAGTTTGACATAAGACATGCATTTCTGATGGTCTATGCGTAGATTTGAGTTGCAAGACAAGTACTTTGGGTATTTGCACAGATCTTATGCAGCGACTACTTTTGTGTTTTACTAGCGTAATTTAGGGCTTTAGAAAAGAATATAACTTTAACGCTTCTTGTATTTTACAGAGATCCAAGATTACGGCCTACATTTTCTGACATCATGGCTACATTGAAGCCTCTTCAAAAGCCAATCACTAGTTCAAAAGCCACAAGAGACTAGACAGAGGGATCTACTAGTTGGGTCTGGCCAAATTAGCAGCCAACATGTATTCCTCTGGCATCATTCGTTAAAAAGAGATTGATTCATATCTGAAACTACTAGCTATTCGATTTTACATTCTCCATGTAATGTTATTTGCGCGAGTGATTGCACTTTGTAAATTCAAATAACCAATATATAAAAAGTATTCCTAGCTCATATATAAATTGATTATTTTAGCAGTCTTTCTCCCTTTATGCATATGTGGTTGTACATGTTTAATAAGTTACCCTCAGCTGATATAATAGCTTTTAGTGCCCCACAATTCTTATCAAAATTTGAAAGATAAGGTAGGGACCATTAGTATACATATTGCACCACACCACCACCTTAGTTTTTGTTTCAGATAGATCCATGGCAACTTTCTTTGGTTCTCCTATTGTGTCACCACCAATAGTAAGGACTCCACAATTATCTTCATCGTCGCAATCACCGCCACCACCACCACCACCACAGAAACCGTCTCAGCCACCATCCCTCAGTAAGAAGAATTCATCACAGGAGTCGCAGCAGCCATTGACAGCAGCTACTGATAAAGAACAACGAGGTGGTAGGAGTACCAGTGCTGATTCAACTGACTGGATAGCTTCGAGTTTAACCCGAAGATTTGGTCTTGGTGCTGGTCTGGCTTGGGCAGGTTTTTTAACATTTGGTGTTGTCTCTGAACAAATCAAGACGCGTTTCGAGGTTAATCAGCAAGAAGCAAATACAAGGTTTGTCATGCCCAAACACTAGTTTAATTTGTTTCGACTGACACTAGCCTTCTAACAGTGGACATTATTCCAAAAATTTATAAACGTAAAAATCCAAAAAATTAAATTAACTTTTAGACTAGCTTTGTAACAATAGTCATTCATCTTTGATCACGTGTATCGGTTTGTTAAGAGTCTTGTTGAATTATTACAGAGATGTAGAAAAGGAAGAGGAGGTGGTGTTACCTAATGGCATAAGGTACATACTACATGTTAGTTATTAATATCTGTTTTATTGTTGTTGGGTGTTCATAAAGATTTTTGTATCAGCGTCATATCGAATTTTAGGACGACATATGAATCATATAATTATGTAACAAATAAGTGTATGATATGGTAATGTAGGTACTACGAGTTGCGAGTAGGTGGTGGTGCTACACCAAGGAAAGGCGATTTAGTTGTAATAGATATCAAGGGAAATGTGGTAGGAGATGGTGTATTTGTGGATACCTTTGGTAAGGACAAAAAACCATTGGCTCTTGTAGTAGGATCAAGACCTTATAGCAAGGGAATGTGTGAAGGGGTTGAAATGGTTTTAAGAACCATGAAGAATGGCGGAAAACGAAGAATCATAGTGCCTCCAGCTCTCGCCTTTGGTGACGAGGGTGCTGACTTTGGTTCTGGCTTTAGAATTCCTCCTTCTGCAACACTTGAGTACATTGTCGAAGTTGAAAAAGTTTCGATTGCACCATCATGAGTTCATTTTTTTATGAACTGATTGAAAAACATACTTGGTGTTTTCTTATTTGTTCTTTTTGTAGAACATATAGTATTTATCATATTTATTTGTTCCAAAAATCAACTAAACAAGACGTTACCATGATCATCATGAAGTCCAAAGATAATTTGCATATCAGACTTGCTAAAGTAATCTAAAATCACATTATTATGTATGTATGTAGTGCATCACTTTTTTTGCGTGTACTTGACGGTAACTCATGTTTCATAACACGTACGGCATTCTCTTGTAACTTACTACTAGCGTCAAATACCCAAATCACATGCACGTTATTTCCACATCATTTTGTAAAACTTTCTTTTAACTTTCCACCTCATTTCCACATCACGTACGTGGCAGGGTTTGTTATGCACCTAACTGTTAAATGTTCACGTAAGTGACAGGGTTTCTTTGACTTTGAATATATATCGAAGTTGGATTGCTTGTGAATTGTAAGTGGTGTATGCTTTTTAAATATCTTCGAAAATATCGTAAATTGTTTTACCAACATTGAGAGAGTCAAATAAACACTTTGGTGTTATTTGTTTGTTAAGAGGTTCGGAGTGTGAATGTGATTTGTACTTGTGAATCTAATATGCAGGGCCGGCTTTAGGGGAGTGCAAGAGGTGCGATTGCACAGGGCCACCACTTGACGAGGGCCACAAATTTCATGCACTTCTATCATGTATATGAACACAATATGAGACTCGAGCTTAATTAATTGATGCACTACTTATACATATGTATATTATGTGTGTGTTTGAGGGCCTCTTTGTGGTAATGGCACGGGGCCACTGAAATCCACGAGACGGCCCTGCTAATATGTGGCGGAAAAATCTGAGTCTAAATCAATATAATGTTGTCTTTTTTTTTAAGTATGAATGATTAGAATACAAAAAACTATTTCATCTATATCTATATTACTTATAATTGAGGGATGACCCTCTCTCTTATTTATGGGTTTAAGATTTCCTAAATTATAATTTAAGCAAATACTAATTATAAAACATAATGTACAACTATGTAAAGCATAATTGATTTTAAGCAAATACTATTTTTTATATACATACAATTAATACACTCCATCACAAATATATACAACTACATAAGCACAATGTACAAATACAAATAAAACTAAAAACACTATTCAATACATACAATTAATACACAATTTAATTCACCCATTCACCAAAATATACAACTTTTTAACCACAATGTACAATATAATTAAACTTCCAAAACATAAATCTGAAATCAAGCAGCTTAAAATAAAATAACATTTGTTCGCGCGGGGACCCTGCTAGTATATGATTAAGAGGCAGTAACATCTTCTTCTAAGTCTTGTTGAGCAGGATATTTAGACCTCTTAATGCAGAGGAAAAAACAAACACCCTTAACGGTTAAAAGCTTTTAAGAACTCAGATTTATAGGCCATTAAGAGCTATTAAATGATTTAATAAGAAAACAAACACCAAGGTGATGAATGCCCTCTTTAGCCTACACTTCTATTACAAAGAATGACAAAAGAATATCCCAAGTTTTTTATGGTGAGATATATAAAGAGGCATTTAAAATGGTTGTAAATCATATAACATTCATCGACGATGAGCCAATCAAGCAGAAGCAAAGTCAATAGAGTGGCTAGTGAGTGTTGAGGAATGGAGATTGGTGGGCACCCGCCTCATAGCAAATAAATTGGCAATGTAAATTTTGTAGAATTTATAAGTATTTTTGTAATATGTCCTCTTGCAAACAAGATTTGTACAACACTTTTTAAAATTTATCAAAGTTTGCCCTCTTTTAATCACAACTGTTTTTTTTTTCTCGGTAATAGTCAAAGACCTGGTAAATATATTATTTCAAAAACGTTTAAGTACAAACGATATGGGTGAGTCTCATATCTCAGCCCGTTACATAGGCGTAAAAGCTTACATAGTAAGATACTTCTTATTTTTTAAACAAGAAAATAAACCACTACTCAAAAGATAACATTAGACTTCTACGAAAATAAAATTACTTCCTACCAAGACCTTGGAGCTTAATATCATACATGTCATAAAAAGCATCCAAATTCCCTGAAAGATCGTAAACCTGATCCGCATAGAAGCTACCGGTTACAAAAAACATTCTCGTATGAGTGAGTGTGTCATTGATCAGGTAAAGAACTAGGTGATAACCACTACGGAGATAGGAATGTGGTAGGAAATGATGCTATTATGGCGATGACATGGAGAATATGTAGCATAACAACATAACCAACGCCTTCTCCACTAGTGGTGAGGATATTGTTAATACAAATATCGTCACTAAACGTTATTTATATTTTATGATCTTTACCTAAGTTTTGTTAACGACAAAAGTAAATTTAATTTTTATAAAGCTTAAAGCTTGTCAAGTTTAATAAATATTATTCATATTAAAACAAGCTTTTCATCAAATAATATCTTCATCACTCAAGCATTTACATTTTGATTAATCATATTATTGATATGCCTCTAAACCATAATGTATGTTAACATTTTTAGATCAAGCATGTTTTGGTTTCTTAAAACAAAACATTAAATATGTATTTACATTTAACATATTTCTAAAAATAGAAAACAACATATGACATCATGTGATGCATCATTGAAATCTCTAGAGGATTTCACTAGATATTTTATGTAGATTTGGACTCTACATATCTTACACAATCTTGGATAGATTTGGTTGACTTTGGTAAGATTTTGGTAATCTTGCTGTCAGAACCCGGCGGCACCAAATTTATACACGGGCGGAACCCTTTTATGGGTTTCGTGGTCCGTGGTGCCTGCTGTTCATTTTGGCTATAAATAGCAAGCCAAACCAAGTTGTTTTCTCATCCCTTTCTAGCATAATCACATACATTCATTCTCTCTAACATTTCTAACTCATTTTCATATGATTATAGTGATCTACTTTCGTAGCAAAGAAGATCAAGGCATATTCAAGCTTCAACAAATAGTTGGAAGTCTTGTTTGTTTGTTGTTTTATGATCTAGTCTTGATTCATACATCATTGTTGTACCAAACCATCATAAACTTGTGAGTGTGAGTGGTTAGTATTTTAGTCCTTAAAATACATTGTGTGTGGGAGTGGTTGTACCCTTGGAAAGAACTCGACATCTAGCTTAGTGTCGGAAATAGTGTGTAAGCGAAGTGTAAAGGTTTCTCCGCCGGTGAAAGGAGCTTATTGACTAGTGAAGTTAAACTCTCGAGTGTGAGACTCGGGGAGTGGAGTAGGGCAAGGAAAAAGAGTCCTTGTAGACCGAACCACTATAAATAACTTGTCGTGGTTTGATTGTTTCTTTCCTTATTTACTCTTTATATATATTGCTTGCATATTGATTATTATTCACTAACATATCTAAGATCAATATCAATTGATCTTTCAATAAGTTTCAAAACAAAGTTTTTAATCGGTAAACTATTCAACCCCCCTTCTAGTTTTCCACAATTGGTACCACAACCTCGTTGCTCAAGAATTTCTAAAATATATTGTATTTTATAAACTTGAAACGATCCATGGATTTTAATATGCGTACAACGCGCGTTCGGGGTCAAAGGAACTTCCTTTTCGTCGAGCAAGTTTTTCAACACCCTAGGCAGTGAACCTAATCGTTGTAGTGTAGTATTAGGGTAAGCCTCGGGAATTGATATCGTTCTCTAAGGGAATAGGAATGCTAGTGAGAAATTACTACGCTAAGGTTGGGGTTGAGGAAGATTATTTTTTTTTTTATCTTTTTTATGTTTTTTTAGAAAATTGAAAGGTACGAATCTCGGGGTTTGGATTTGGGGGTTGGTATTTCTACCGATTACACTACTTATCTAATTATCTAATCTAAGGTGAGTGTAGTCTATGTCTATTGTTGTGTGCTCTTATGATGATTAAAAATGTGTTTACTTAGATGTTATTACTCCCTAGTTATCTCATATTGATGGTTGAATTGTCACGTCCTTATTCTTAACGCGTTGTGTTTCTAAGGTCGTAGGGTATGCGTTTATCCCTAACTCTTTGAAGCTACCTAAGGTTAATGACTACGAAATATCTAGAATTCATAAACTTAACACTAAGGTTATCTTTGGATATATAGCCTACAATTCCACTAGTAACTATAAGCTATGGTTCAACAAAGACTAATCAAGCATTAATAACACAACGAATGACCTATCGCAATACTAGGTCAATCACAATTAAGATAAGAGACAACCAATCAATATTCAATAACTAGGTTTCATATTATCTAAGCAACACACAAGTAAAATAGCCGGACGTGGAGAACATGCAAGCATACACACAAACAATTGAAGACATGATTGAATCAATGAAGTAAAACACTTATCTTGTTGTAAAATAGGGTATGGAACCCTAAGATACTGTACAAGACAGCCTTGGTTCGGTTTTTACTCCACAAAACTACCTCTCCTAAAACTGAAAAATTCGGATTCTATATATAGTGTTACAAAATGCGATAGCGTCACTCTTTAATTGCGACGCCGTCGGGTCGCCGCCATTAGGGTTTCGTCTTGGCCACGTCAACTCTGTGACGGCGTCACCCTATGCTCGTGACGCCGTCTGGATCCAAATCTAGGCCGTCTGAGTTGCGACGCCCTACTCTTTTAAACATGATGACTTCATTTATAAATTAGCAATTTGGCTACTGAGTCATCTCAAGATGTGTCGCGACGGCGTCGCAATTAAGCAGTGATGCCGTCCCCTTTCAATTCTAGCAGCTTGAGTGTCTCGATTCTTGACTTTGGCCATTTTCTTCGTATATTCGCGCCTTTTTGTCCGAATAAGTGTCATTCCAGCAATTTGCCTTCAAGAGACCTAAAAAGTGAAAATGAACGAAATTAAGTAGTAACGGATACAAAAGTGATCAATTAAGGGCTTAAATGACCCCTCAAAAGAATCCTTTTAAATCCTTATCAAATATCCCTACACTTGGTATTTGCTTGTCCTCAAGCAAATGTACTTTTAGCCAATTAATTTATAAGTTAGGGGTCATGAAGCATTGGTTTAGAACGATTCACAACACATATAAGCTCTGCAAAAGTCATAACAAGCACGGAAATTACATACTAGCACCTCACAGGGGGTGTTTGGATACTCTCATCTCTCGGGTGTATATGAAATATATCAAGTTAGAAATGGAAGATAAACACTCATTAACCGGTCCTAGTACATAGATTACCATAGGCTTGAGACTAGATCAAACCTCCATCGTTTTGGCGTAAGCACCTAGGAAAAACTATCCAAGAGGTCTTTTAAAGGGTTGTAACGTTAGGCTTACAGTAGGGAAACAAAGGGTTTGGTGGGATAGGCGATTTAGTGGTGGCAAGTCAAAAATCTTTATGTTACAAGCATGCGAAGAATGGCGTTGCTAAGCCAAGACTCGACACTCTAAACTCTAGATAAATTGAAACAAACGAACATAAGCGAACATACACTTTTACTCTACCATCCTCTACGATAACATCAAAATAATAGGGATTTATAGGCACATCCCTACACTTGAGTTTTTATTACTCTAACACTAATTTGACCCTAATTGAAAAGATCAAAACACTTGGAGTACATTATTACGCAAATAAAGGGAATTTGAATTTAACGTTCCCTTCCCATCATTTCATAAAATTTAACTTTTCTCATGAGTCTCAATCGTCCCAAAACTGTGTACAAAGGATATGACTCGACTTAGCAACTTATGCAAGCAACTAAATAATTGAGCTAAGGGTTTAGTATGATAACAATAATGCACTAAAAGTGAGTGCATACAAGGTAGGCTAAGGCGATTTGGGTGTACATTTGGGGGTGGATTGTAAACAATGCTCTTCATTGATATTCCGGAAAACCGAAACATCACGAGAACCGCGAAAAGGATAGGCTCTGAGGGTTAACTAGGGGTATCGTGTACTAAAGATGGTACAACGCAAGGGTGTGGGGGAATTACTCAACCGATGTGGAAGAAGTAATTATATTACGGGTATCAAACAAGGGTTATCCTAATGCCTCTTATCATTTAGTTATTCCTAACTACACAAGTGTAGTCTTACTAGCGATCTCGGAATGCATCACAAAACAAGTTCTAGAATCTATTATACTACCGGTTCACACTCGAAGCATTAAAGTGGAATGGTTTAATTCCTACAAATCTAAGGGCGATCCTCACATTTTGGGTGGAATTTAAGTGGTAAAGGGTTTTTTTGCTAGTCATATAACTTCCTATCCATGAGACGTTTTATTAAGACTAATGGCCCACTCCTATATGTCATGAAAAAATTTAAATTTGGTGCCAAAATTACCCTAACCGATATTTCTCATGGTTTATTACACAATTGAAATTGGACAAGGCAAATAGTCAAGGATAAGCATAGTTTCAAAGTTCCCGTTTTATTTTCCCTCCCTACACTTAAACTGAACATTGTCCCCAATGTTCCCCGAAAGTATCAAAGTTATGATAATGGAAGGTAATTAAAAACGAAAGAAACTAGTACTCCCCTGATTAGCTCGGTAGGATCCGTATGAAGTAGTGGTTAAATCTTTCTTCAAGAAGAGTGTTTGCGTTAAAAGCTCCTTCCAATCTTATGTATCTTCTTCTTGATAAATTAAACCTGCACACTTGAAGAAAACAGACGAAACCTTCGCGTAAAATCGTCGGTAACAATATATATAAGACTCTACTAAACTAGGATATGATATATTGCTTGTGGAATGGATGTTTACAGATTTTCTGGAAAATTAAGACCTAGAAAATTCCAAAAATTTATAAGTAGCTCAGAAAACGAGAAAAAATTAGTAAGCAATTTCTACTCCTCCTGACGCCGTCAGGTTGCGACCGTGACGCCGTCAGGTTATCATGACAGAAACTAGTCTGCGATTTTCTGAAAAAATTCTGGAAAATTTATATCTTTAGAATCTGGAAAAATTCCTGCAAAACATCCATTATGACTCGATACAAGCATTTGACTATAACAAACACACATGTATATCTTTTCAATAATCGTAATTCTCATGTTCACGTTCTTTTAAAAACGTGTGTAATCTTCCCTACACTTATCCCTTTTGTAAAATACCTTTGTATGTAATTAAGACGAGGTTAAAGACAAAATAAAGCATTTTTACAAATTCAAACATGAGAATAAACAATCAATAAAAGATATACGACACACAACAAGCAAATAATTAAGCATGGGTTGCCTCCCAAGAAGCGCTTGTTTTTGTTCGAGTCACGAGCTTGACTCTACCCTTATTTAACGGATAAAGGGGAAGTTTTTTCTACACTTAAGCTTAAGTTCGGGTGATAGTAGCGATACACATCCTTAGGGTGGAAATTTGCTACGTGAGGAGAGGGTGATGGGTGATTTATATGCTCAAAGGGGTGTGCTCCATTCATTCTAACCTTACCTAATTTTATGGGTGTAGCGGGTGAATCAAATCTCTCTCCTAAAAATGGATCATCTTCTATCAACTTCAAAAGATTCTTATTTAAGGATCCATCTTGACCTAATAAACCCGGTTTAAACCCATAATGTTTCTTGTTATCAACCATGAATGGATGATATAAGTGTGTACGGTCATGGGTTACTCCTATATAAGCTTCCACTTTACATGGCCTAGAGTCTACCACCTTTATCAAGCAACTACCCGGACTATTTATTTTGATGGGTGGATTGGGGCCTAATTCAATTCCAAGATTCACATCTAAAGACAGAAAATTTGGTAAGGTTTTTGGTTGAGGCTCCGGTTCATCAAAATTAGGAACTTCCCTAGGACTAAGAGAGAGGTCATGACAACAAGCATCTAAACCTACATTCTCTAGTGGCGTTTGGTCCAAAGGTTCTATATCAATCGGGGTTCCTATAGTCTCTTCTACTTCTTCCGGGTAAGTTATAGGCGATGTGTGTTCCTCAAGTGATGGTAGGGCTTGTGGGCTTGGAGTTTCCACCTCATTCTCCATTATATCTAGATCTCCTAAATGTTCATCATGTGTTTTAGTATGATCTAACCCAAATACACTCCTAAGTATCTCAAATCCTTCTTTAGCCATTTCAAATTCTTGGTCCGATTCATAAGAATCATTCTCTAAAATTTGATCACTATGTTCTATTTGCCTAAAGGATTCCTCACGCATGTCATATGTTTTGGTGAAATCTATCCCACGCATGCAACTAGGTAGTTCAACTATAACCATCTCACACTCTTGTTCGGGTTTAGGTTCCATGTTCTTAAAAACTAGGTCTTTTTGATCATGATGCGTAAGGTTGGATAAATCCTCCTTATCCATTTCCTCAAGTTGTGACAACTGATGGTTTATGCTTAGGAGGCTTTTCTCAAAATTTTTCCAGAGGGTCTCACTAAAAGGAGTTGATTCTAACAATGATCGTTGAATAGAAGCCACACAAGCACAAAATTTACCAAATCCATCCAACCTTACACCCGTCTCCTTTTGGATATCTCTAAGATCACTCACAAATTTATTAGAACAATAAAAAGCAATCCAATCTGCGAAATTCAATTGTTCCTCATTTGTTAATGATTCAAATGCAACTTCACTTGCCATAGCGACAAATGAAAAGGGTTTTACGAACACAAACACAAAGAAGGGGGATAGACAACAAGGAAGCTAAAAATGAGAAAAAAGCTTACTTGATAGGAATCAAGCAAGGGAACCTAAACGAGGTGGAAATCTAACTAGCTATTATATTCCCCGGCAGCGGCGCCAAAAACTTGATACGCGTACAACGCGCGTTCGGGGTCAAAGGAACTTCCTTTTCGTCGAGCAAGTTTTTCAACACCCTAGGCAGTGAACCTAATCGTTGTAGTGTAGTATTAGGGTAAGCCTCGGGAATTGATATCATTCTCTAGGGGAATAGGAATGCTAGTGAGAAATTACTACGCTAAGGTTGGGGTTGAGGAAGATTATTTTTTTTTTATCTTTTTTATGTTTTTTTAGAAAATTGAAAGGTACGAATTTCGGGGTTTGGATTTGGGGGTTGGTATTTCTACCGATTACTCTACTTATCTAATTATCTAATCTAAGGTGAGTGTAGTCTATGTCTATTGTTGTGTGCTCTTATGATGATTAAAAATGTGTTTACTTATATGTTATTACTCCCTAGTTATCTCCTATTGATGGTTGAATTGTCACGTCCTTATTCTTAACACGTTGTGTTTCTAAGGTCGTAGGGTATGCGTTTATCCCTAACTCTTTGAAGCTACCTAAGGTTAATGACTACGAAATATCTAGGATTCATAAACTTTACACTAAGGTTATATTTGGATATCTAGCCTACAATTCCACTAGTAACTATAAGCTATGGTTCAACAAAGACTAATCAAGCATTAATAACATAACGAATGACCTATCGCAATACTAGGTCAATCACAATTAAGATAAGCGACAACCAATCAATATTCAATAACTAGGTTCCATATTATCTAAGCAAACACACAAGTAAATTAGCCGGACATGGAGAACCTGCAAGCATACACACAAACAATTGAAGACATGATTGAATCAATGAAGTAAAACACTTATCTTGTTGTAAAATAGGGTATGGAACTATAAGATACTGTACAAGACAGCCTTGGTTCGGTTTAGGTTTTTACTCCACAAAACTACCTCTCCTAAAACTGAAAAATTCGGATTCTATATATAGTGTTACAAAATGCGACCGCGTCACTCTTTAATTGTGACGCCGTCGGGTTGCCGCCATTTGGGTTTCGTCTTGGCCACGTCAACTCTGTGACGGCGTCACCCTATGCTCGTGACGCCGTCGGCTTCAACCTCTGACACCGTCTGGATCCAAATCTAGGTCGTCTGAGTTGCGACGCCCTACTCTTTTAAACATGATGCCTTCACTTGTAAATTAGCAATTTGGCTACTGAGTCGTCTCAAGATGTGTCGCGACGGTGTCGTAATTAAGCAGTGACGTCTTCCCCTTTCAATTCCAGCAGCTTGAGTGTCTCGATTCTTGACTTTGGCCATTTTCTTCGTATATTCGCGCCTTTTCGTCCGAATAAGTGTCATTCTAACAATTTGCCTTCAAGAGACCTAAAAAGTGAAAAGGAACGAAATTAAGTAGTAACGGATACAAAAGTGATCAATTAAGGGCTTAAATGACCCCTCAAAAGTGTACTGTAACACCCCCAAATCTCGGTACAGCGGAAGACTTAATCAAGTTTTCGGGGCGTTACTATTGGATTGGTATCGCACACAAGTATAGCAAAAAGATAGTCATTTAACATTCAAAACCAATCCCAAATTTAGTTATTCAAAACATTTAATCCAAAAGTGTAAAGATTAGGCCCAACACATGATTTAATAAAATAGGTCCCTAAAGTTTATCAGAGTCAGAAATAATCCTTGAACCCCGCCTTGTTGCCAAGCTTCCACCGATCACGTTTTCCAAACATCTCTCAAATACCTGAGAAATCATGCTAAAAGGGTCAGCTTACGCTGGTGAGTTCATAGGTTTAAGTTCAGCAAAATCATCGTGGACCAGTAGGAGTTGATTTGCTATGCAAGACCTAAGATAAATAAATACCGTTTGCACACACCGATCCTACCCGGATCACCAACCATAATCATATCCCGCATCCAGGGATTACTCGGGCCCCGCGACTCTAGTCAAGCACTATCGTGGCAAAATCTAGAACAATTACCAACCCCGGACTAGGTCGATGTAGAAGTCTATTCTTAGCTAGGCACGGTTAAACCTAGACTAAGGCAACAACTACCGCACATCTATCTAAACAGTCAAGCATATAAGCAAATCCAAATAGTTTTAACGGTCCAAAAACAGTAGCATAATTCTCACCCCAATATAGTTAAAAACGTAGATAAAAGTGGGGCTATGAAACTCACCTCAAGCAATCAACGTACGAATAAAAACTAGCAGAAGATAACATAAATCACGGCACAACAACTATCGACTCGGCACAACCTATTAATGTAGACCAAATTTAATATATATATCTCTCGAAATCAACGTTAACTACCCCAATGTATTCCATTTCGTTATTTCCAAAAATGTCTCGTTTCACCATTTAATCCTAGTGTTTGGTATCCTCATGTGGGTCTATCGACTCAATATGATGCTATGAATGCACTCAAACAACCAATATATAACTCAATGCAACACCATGAGACATCTAAGCGATAAGCTCCATAGTCCAATAAGTTTCGGAATAAATAGTAGACCTTATCGAATTCGTCAACTCGATAAACTCATTTATTTATTCGTGTCTCTTATTATCCCATAAATCAATCGTATCCTAAAGAGTCATAAGGATAATTCACCCATTAATAAGGTTACCCAACGTACCTAGCGGGCTTTTATTAGATTCGTCAACCTAATAAGTCCGCTACCCACGTGGATCAACACTATTAATGTTAGGTTATCCGTAACCCATGCACACAACGTAAGCAAATAAATACTTAAACTAGTATTAAATGCCTATAATTGGCATCCTTCGATAAACGTGTACTCGAAACATTAATTAATTATTTATTATAAAAGATTTCTAATTTAGTCGTTAGTTTCCGTTTAAAAATAGTAAATAACAAGATAAGTCTTGTTATCGATATTTTTGGTACAAAAGCCCATTTATTATTTATATTTCATAGTCTATTAGCATTTTCATGTATATATATATATATATATATATTTCGTCAAATTCCAATATTAATCTCATATCGTTATTCGTTTCGAGTCCACAAGCACGAGTCATGACTTCTCGGCTTTTAATCAATCAATAGTCCAAACTATACTAAAGTCCATGTTACGGCTTTGTCGGAGTCAACTATTGACTAAAAAGTCAAAGTAACACCGACGTAGCTCAAAGTTGACAATATGTATATCAAGTTCAATTTAAAAGTCAAAATAGCGCAATTCAATCCCAAACCAACTCAATTCAATCTCGCCAACCAATCAATCAACCAAATATACCCGAAACCAATGTTATGACCCTAATGGTCATGGCACGGTCATGGTTAAGACCACATGAACCAAACAAGCCCTAGAAGCTTTTCGGCTCTACGCGTCTCATTCAAACCTCAACTGTATCAACCAACAAGCTACCAAAACGACCCGACCCGGACCCTTGGTCCATGTGGGTCTCGTACGCAACCCAAGGCACGCGTACGTGACCTTGGTGGCTCGTACACCATCCCAACCCAACCAAATCACTTCCAAATCAATTCCAAAACATCCAAATACAATCAATCAACCTCCAATCATTAACCAAACACAAAACCCATCATCTATTCTAACAAAAAATATGAAACTAGACCTAAAATGCATAAACCCATCAAATTGATACACCACATGCTTACCAAACACTAACTACTTGTTTATTTAGATGTTAATTAGACTTAATTCCATGTTTCACCCAAAAGCCCCAAATTTTGACCTAGGGCCGAAACCCTAATAAGCCATTCGTGGCTTTTCAAAACTCAAACTAGGTGTATTCATGTCTCTTTTACCTTATCCAAACACGAATTGCAAAAACCCACTTGAAACCCTAGAAATCCGAATCTTAATCTTTAGATTTGAAGGTGTTAATGGAGGTTTTAGTGAGAGTGTTATATATGGTTGGAAAGAGGATGAAAAGATCTTCGATATGGTGGTGGTGGTGGGTGGTCACGCGCTGTCATGTGGCCGGAGGTGGCCGGACAGTGGCGGCGGCCGGTGGTGGTTAATATTAGGGTTAGGGTTTTTATTGTTTGAGGAGAGAGAGAGTAGAGAGAGAAAGGTGTTTTGTGTGTGTTTTTAGTGAGAGAAACAAATGTATCAAATGAGGAGAAGGTGTGGCCTTTTATACTTGGACACAAGGACTCAAAAATAAATAAAAGTGGGGGAGGGGGGCGCCGGCCATGGGGAAAAATGGGGGGGTCGGAGTTGTAATTTTTCGTAACTATCCCGTTTACCCATTCCTGAGCTCATATATTGTCCCCCGAGTGTCCCACAACGTTCATTCGACTTTCTAACATCGTTATTTACGTTTTTCCATGAGTTTTGACTATTTATTTGTCAATTTTCGAGTTACAGTCTAAAAGTTACAATATTTCTCGTTTTAGGCTTCTCTAGTGCCGAATCGAATAGTGCCTACCAAATAGAGTTAAAACTCATACGATAACTCATTCAATAGTGAAATAAACCATAAAAACCAATAGACAATATAAAATCAAGTCATGGTTTATAAAAATAGTGATAAAGGCAAAGCTCGGTTTAGTTTAACGTAATGCGGTTACCTAAAATAGACTCCCTAAATTGCCAGTTGTCACAGCCTCCCAGCCTCAGAAGAAACCCATCCCGGGTTTCACTCCGAGTTGCTTGATGTCATAAAAAGTTTAGGATACTTCCTACGGAAAACGTCCTCACGTTCCCAAGTGAACTCCGGTCCATGTCGGGAGTTCCAACGAACTTTGACAATCGTAATTCGGCTATTCTTCAGCCTTTTAATCTCACGGTCCATAATCTCAATCGGTTCCTCAACGAAATTCAATTTCTCATCGATACGAATATCTCTTAAAGGCACAACTATGTTTTCCTCCGAAAGAAAATTCTTAAGATTACTAACATGAAAGACATTGTGTACACTGCTCAATTCCGATGGTAGCTCCAGGCGGTATGCTACCGGTCCGATTCTTTCCAGGATTGGAAAGGGACCAATATATCGGGGATTGAGTTTTCCACGTTTCCCAAAACGAATCACTCCTTTCCAAGGAGAAACTTTCAACTTAACACGATCTCCAACATGAAATTCTAAAGGTTTACGTCTCTTATCGGCATAACTCTTTTATCTATCACGAGCGGTTTGCAATCGGTTACGAATCTGAACTATCTTCTCAGTGGTTTCTAGGACAAGTTCGGGACTTGTAAGTTGAATCTCGCCAACTTCAGCCCAACGAACAGGAGAACGACATTTTCGGCCATACAGTGCCTCAAATGGGGTGGCCTTAATGCTAGAATGATAATTGTTGTTGTAAGAGAATTTGGCCAAAGGGAGGTGTCTCTCCCAGCCTTTGCGGAAATCAATAACACAGGCTCTAAGCATGTCCTCTAAAGTCTGAATGGTTCTCTCGCTCTGACCATCGGTCTGAGGGTGGTAAGCAGTGCTCATATCCAAGTTTGTTCCTAATGCTGTTTGTAATGATCTCCAAAAGTGGGATGTAAAACGGCTATCCCTATCGGAAATGATAGATATCGGTACTCCATGACGCGATACTTCCTCCTTAAGATACAATCGAGCAAGCTTATCGAGACTATCGGTTTAGGGTTTAGGGTTTAGGGTTTAGGGTCATTGCCGCTAGCTGTTCTCGGTAATTTAGTGATAAAGTCCATGGTTATTCGCTCCCATTTCCATTCCGGGAGTTCGGGTTGAACTAAGAGTCCTGAGGGTTTCTGATGTTCGGCCTTTACCTTAGAACAAGTCAGGCACCAACTGACATACTGAGCTATATCGGCTTTCATATTAGGCTACCAGTAAAGTTTCTTAAGGTCCTGATACATCTTATCGACTCCGAGATGAATAGAGTATTTTGATTTATGCGAATCATGCATAATCAACTCACGGATTCCACCATGAAATGGTATCCAACTTCTGTCTCTGAAGCATAAAGTTCCGTCAGAACGCTTCAAGAAGCCGTTTTCACTTTCTACCATTCCATGAAGATTCTCATAAGGACTGTTCTCTTCCGTCAATGCCTCTGCTTGGGCGGCTAAAATTTGAGATTGTAATGGCGAAACAATGGTCATTCCTAAGGATCTAACGAGTAGGGGTGGAACGTCCTCCTTACGACTAAGTGCATCAGCCACAACATTAGCCTTACCAGGATGATAACGAATCTCACAGTCATAATCACTAAGCAATTCTAACCAACGACGTTGTCTCATGTTCAGTTCCTTCTGATCTAAGATATGCTTCAAGCTCTTATGGTCGGTAAATACTACACACTTGGTTCCATACAGATAATTTCTCCAGATCCTAAGAGCAAACACTACAGCACCTAACTCAAGGTCATGGGTGGTGTATTTTTTCTCATGCTTCTTAAGTTGTCGGGATGCATAAGCAATCACCTTCTCCCGTTGCATCAAAACAGCACCTAAGCCTTTATGCGAAGCGTCGCAGTACACGACAAAATCTTCGCTTCCTTCAGGCAAAGCTAGGATGGGCGCACTACACAACTTCCCTTCAGAAGTTGGAATGCTTCTTCTTCCTTTTCTCCCCATTCATACTTAACGTCCTTCTGTGTTAGTTTAGTCACCGACTTAGCTATCTTAGAAAATCCCTCAATGAATATCCTATAATAGCCTGCTAAACCTAAAAACTGTCAAATTTCTGATGGGTTCTTAGGAGCTGCCCATTCCTTAATGGCCTTAATCTTAGTTGGGTCAACATGAACACCTCGACTATCTATCACATGACCTAAGAATTGCACGGACGGAACCTAAAATTCACACTTAGAGAATTTGGCATACAGCTTCTCCTCTCACAACAATCCTAAAATGAGCCTCAAATGCTCTTCGTGCTCCTCACTACACTTGGAGTATATCAAGATGTCGTCTATGAATACTATCACAAACTTATCCAGGTATGGCTTACACACTCGGTTCATGAGATCCATGAAAACCGCTGGCGCGTTGGTCAAACCAAACGACATCACTTGGAATTCATAGTGTCCATAACGAATTCTAAACGCCATCTTAGAGATATCCTCTTCTCGAACTCTAAGCTGGTGATAACCAGATTGTAAGTCGATCTTAGAAAAGACACTAGCTCCTTGGAGTTGGTCGAATAGGTCATCTATTCTAGGTAACGGATATCGGTTCTTCACTGTCAACTTATTCAATTCCCTATAATCAATACACATCAGAAATGATCCATCCTTCTTCTTCACAAACAACACTGGTGCTCCCCACGGTGACGAACTTGGTCGAATGAATCCATTCTCTAAGAATTCTGCCAACTGTTTAGACAGTTCCTCCAATTATCTTGGAGCAAGTCGATAAGGTGCCCGGGCTATGGGTGCAGCACCGGGTATCAACTCTATTTGGAATTCCACTTATCGGACAGGTGGAATCCATGGCAGATCGTCGGGAAACACATCCGGAAATTCTCTAACGACGGGTACATCTTTAAGGTGTCTTTCACTCGTCTCCTCGCTTTTCTTTTCAAAAATGCGAGCCAAGAAAAGACAACCTCCTCAATCGATGTACTTCTGGGCCTTAATACAAGAGGTGATGCTTAACCGGGAAGGACTTCCACAGTCGCTCCGATCTCCTTGTATGCTCAGAACTTTTCCTCCATACGGTAAACGCACAATCTTCTCATCGCAGATGATGTGTGCACCGTTCTTCGACTACCAATCCATTCCGATAATGACGTCAAAACTTCCTAAGGTAACTGGCAATAGGTCTATACTAAACGGGCGGTCTAGGAAACTTAAGGTACAACCTCGAACTATGGTGTCTATCTTCTTCCTATTTCCGTTAGCTAATTCCACATCGTAACTAAACCCTAGAGGTGTTTGGGAGATTCCTAGTAATGGCATAAAATTGGTGGATACGAAACTCATATCTGCACCAGTATCGAACAGTATGGAAGCATAGCGATTATTGAGAAAGAACGTACCCGTAACTACGTTAGGGTCCTCACCAGCTTCCTTCCCAATAGCGTAAACACGCGTTGTTCCCATGTCTCTCTGCTGATTCCTAGCACCATGGTTTCCTTGGTTCTCCACAACCTCACGCTTCACAAGGTTTAAGCCATTACTTCCCATACCTCGGTTAGCAAATACTCCTACATTACCGGGATTTCCTCTCATCCACGGCTCTCGGCACTCATTCTTAAAGTGTCCCTTCTTTCCACATCCAAAACAGGTGACAATAGCCTTCCAGTCCGCTCCTTGTGTAGTTTGAGCTGCAGCAAGTGGACGAGACCTACAGTCTTTGGCCATGTGTCCTACCTTAGAGCACTTCCTACACACATTCGGACACAGTCCATGGTGGTGTCGGTTACAACGACCACACACAGGCTTACTACCTTCATAATCTTTCCTTCCTCCATTTCCTATGGCGAACACCCTGGCTGTCTCATGCCTTTTGTTGCCATTCCCTTTAACAACTTCATTCCTCTTCCTCTTATCACGCATATCATTCTTACCCTTGTCTCCTACTTCTAATACATAAGAGTCCATCAAACGCTGAGCCACAGTAATTGCCTCATGCAAATTAACTGGCTTCGCAGCGATGACATCATTTCGAGTAGCTAAAGGCAATCCATCAGTATACCTCTCAATCTTAAGTTCTTCAGTGCGAACCATATCAGGGCAAAGCAACGATAACTCTTGGAAACGACGAGTATAAGTCGCCATGTCAGTACCCTTAACCTTATGGTTCCAGAACTCACTCTCTAACTTCTTAACTTCATTCCTAGGACAGTAAGTCTTGATCAGGAGAGTCTTAAACTGAGTCCAAGTTATACTATAAGCTACATCAATTCCTACTGATCTGTGATAGTTGTTCCACCAGGTTAACGCTTCGTCCTTCAAGGTAAATGTTGCATACTTAACCTTACAATCCTCCTCACAATTACTAACGGCAAACACAGATTCAGTTTTCTCTAACCACCTAGTTATGTAAACTACTCCCTCAGTTCCTCCGAACTCAATGGGACCACAGAATCAGAACTCTTTGTAGGTACAACCTCGAGTTCGATTCAGCATTGGGGTTCCACCAGAGGTGTTAGAGAGATTAGTCTCAGCTAGCAGTTCAGTGACACGCTGCGCCACTAACTGGTCAATGTGGGTTGGGTTCACAGGTGGACGGTTTTGTGGAACAGGACCATTCGTAGTACAATCTTTCACATTCGGGTTTCCTACAGCTGGGTTATCAGTGTTCAGGTTCTCAATAGGTGGAGTGGTCGGGGTTGGACGACGACCTTGACGGACAGGGGCAACAACAGCAGCAGGAGCTGCTCGGTTGTTCCTAAGCGGGTTTCGTCTTGTTGCCATCATTCTGAGGGCAAGAAGAACAGTTTCATAAGTTCACAATTCACGCTCTAAAGATAGAGTTGGGTTCCAAGGATCACTAAATAACACTCGAATTCATAATCAAGGTCAACAAGGATAACGCTATATCAAAGCGAAACAATCAGATACCGAATCATAACTAAAGGATGCACGTTCCAATAACCATAACTCATAGGTTTCAAAAGTGTAAATACATGGAAGGATACGAAGAAATCAAAAACGATCCTAACGACGATATTAATAAGATAACTAGGATAGATCTACATCTCGAACCAAGTACTACTTAGTTTCAAGATGGTGCAAAACCATGAATCTCATACTAACTAGCCACGATTACGAGCACTCCTAAATGATCTCCAAACATCATCCATCACTCTCCATAGTGACAAAATCCCCAAACGCTGAGAGTCGCAATCCTTCCTAAGATTCACGACCTCCTTCTCCAAACCGTCGACCTTGCCCTGAAGCGCTTGGTCTGCCTCCAAGGCTGTCAAGCACTCTGTGTGCCGGTCTACTACCTGCTCACAAAGTCCTGAAAAACCTTCTCTCAAGGCCATCGACTTCTTCTCTATCTTAGTCAAATCTATCCTCAAATCCTCTACACCAGTCCTCGTCACTCCATCTAATCGATCTGACAACCTACTGAGACTAATATTCTTGGATATAATCCTCCTCCAGATCAGACCCGTACCTCCATACTCCTCGGGCTCTGAAGTAATCTCCGATGGTATCTCAAATCCTAACGGGCTACCTATATAAGGTGAGTAAGGTGGTGAGTCAATGTCTAAAGGCTGTCCAGGGGACTCAGGCTCAGGCAAAGGAGAACCTGGTCCTGGAGAATGTGCAGGACTCTGCAATGAAGGAGTACCCCCTTCTGGGATATCCTCATCATCCTCCTCCTGAGGATCCTCATCCTCATCTACATACTGCTCCTCAATCTCATGCTCCTCCTCGACCTCATGTTCCTCCTTGCCCTCATCCATAGAGGGAGAGTCCATGAGTTGGAGTCTCTGTGCAGGTAAATCCTGAGGTGGTACACTAGGAGATCTAGGCCTCCTAAGATATGGTGATGCTGCTAAACGGATAGGTGATGATGGTGGTCTCACGGACATGCGGGTAGTGCTATAAGCAAGCCTAAGAGTCTGGGCTCGTGCTAAGACCTGATGTAAAGTGAGCTGCCTAGATGAGCTAGGGCGATCTGATGATGATGAACTAGAGTGACGGGCAATCTCATAAGGATCACCCTGCGCAACCTTCATGAGAGTCAATGCTGGTGGACTAGCAACAACAAGGACCTCCTCAGACACATCAAAAGCTAGTGAAGGCATAGTCTTTGACAATGGCATAGGGTAGGTATAAGTGGTCGAAACAACTAGTTTAACAAGCGCATCAACTCAACCAAAACATGTATCACATAACGAAAGCTTTAAAACTAGAGGTACCGCATTACTCAAAACATGCCTTTAAATAAAACACATAAGTTCCGTTCCATCACATAATCCCATATCAAATCAATCGAGTTCAAAATTCCAAAATCGCAATATACCGTTTACTCAAATCAAATTCCGTAGTATCTCGATAATCACATCTCATTTACCCAAAATCAATAATCATATCTCCAAATCATAATGTTTCCATAATCAGTTCACAATATCCCTTAACAGATCATCTCATAATTCAAATCGCAGTTCATACCATAATCAAATAAGAAGCTTCAGCTTGGCAAGCGGGCGTGCGTCAGTCGAGGATCAATTTTTCTTAAAAGTGGTTATAGTTTAGGGTTTAAAAAATACCTAATCAAGTTTTCGGGGCGTTACTATTGGATTGGTATCGCACACAAGTATAGCAAAAAGATAGTCATTTAACATTCAAAACCAATCCCAAATTTAGTTATTCAAAACATTTAATCCAAAAGTGTAAATATTAGGCCCAACACATGATTTAATAAAATAGGTCCCCAAAGTTTATCAGAGTCAGAAATGATCCTTGAACCCTGCCTTCTTGCCAAGCTTCCACCGATCACGTTTTCCAAACATCTCTCAAATACCTGAGAAATCATGCTAAAAGGGTCAGCTTACGCTGGTGAATTCATAGGTTTAAGTTCAACAAAATCATCGTGGACAAGTAGGAGTTGATTTGCTATGCAAGACCTAAGATATATAAATACCGTTTGCACACACCGATCCTACCCGAATCACCAACCATAATCATATCCCGCATCCAGGGATTACTCGGGCCCCGCGACTCTAGTCCAGCACTATCGTGGCAAAATCTAGAACAATTACCAACCCCAGACTAGGTCGATGTAGAAGTCTATTCTTAGCTAGGCACGGTTAAACCTAGACTAAGGCAACAACTACCGCACATCTATCTAAACAGTCAAGCATATAAGCAAATCCAAATAGTTTTAACGGTCCAAAAACAGTAGCATGATTCTCACCCCAATATAGTTAAAAACGTAGATAAAAGTGGGGCTATGAAACTCACCTCAAGCAATCAACGTACGAATAAAAACTAGCAGAAGATAACAGAAATCACGGCACAACAACTATCGACTCGGCACAACCTATTAATGTAGACCAAATTTAATATATATATCTCTCGAAATCAACGTTAACTACCCCAATGTATTCCATTTCGTTATTTCCAAAAATGTCTCGTTTCACCATTTAATCCTAGTGTTTGGTATCCTCATGTGGGTCTATCGACTCAATATGATGCTATGAATGCACTCAAACAACCAATATATAACTCAATGCAACACCATGAGACATCTAAGCGATAAGCTCCATAGTCCAATAAGTTTCGGAATAAATAGTAGACCTTATCGAATTCGTCAACTCGATAAACTCATTTATTTATTCGTGTCTCTTATTATCCCATAAATCAATCGTATCCTAAAGAGTCATAAGGATAATTCACCCATTAATAAGGTTACCCAACGTACCTAGCGGGCTTTTATTAGATTCGTCAACCTAATAAGTCCGCTACCCACGTGGATCAACACTATTAATGTTAGGTTATCCGTAACCCATGCACACAACGTAAGCAAATAAATACTTAAACTAGTATTAAATGCCCATAATTGGCATCCTTCGATAAACGTGTACTCGAAACATTAATTAATTATTTATTATAAAAGATTTCCAATTTAGTCGTTAGTTTCCGTTTAAAAATAGTAAATAACAAGATAAGTCTTGTTATCGATATTTTTGGTACAAAAGCCCATTTATTATTTATATTTCATAGTCTATTAGCATTTTCATGTATATATATATATATATATATATATATATATATATATATATATATATATATATATATATATATATATATATATATATATATATATATATATTTCATCAAATTCCAATATTAATCTCATATCGTTATTCGTTTCGAGTCCACAAGCACGAGTCATGACTTCTCGGCTTTTAATCAATCAATAGTCCAAACTATACTAAAGTCCATGTTACGGCTTTGTCGGAGTCAACTATTGACTAAAAAGTCAAAGTAACACCGACGTAGCTCAAAGTTGACAATATGTATATCAAGTTCAATTTAAAAGTCAAAATAGCGCAATTCAATCCCAAACCAACTCAATTCAATCTCGCCAACCAATCAATCAACCAAATATACCCGAAACCAATGTTATGACCCTAATGGTCATGGCACGGTCATGGTTAAGACCACATGAACCAAACAAGCCCTAGAAGCTTTTCGGCTCTACGCGTCTTATTCAAACCTCAACTGTATCAACCAACAAGCTACCAAAACGACCCGACCCGGACCCTTGGTCCATGTGGGTCTCGTACGCAACCCAAGGCACGCGTACGTGACCTTGGTGGCTCGTACACCATCCCAACCCAACCAAATCACTTCCAAATCAATTCCAAAACATCCAAATACAATCAATCAACCTCCAATCATTAACCAAACACAAAACCCATCATCTATTCTAACAAAAAATATGAAACTAGACCTAAAATGCATAAACCCATCAAATTGATACACCACATGCTTACCAAACACTAACTACTTGTTTATTTAGATGTTAATTAGACTTAATTCCATGTTTCACCCAAAAGCCCCAAATTTTGACCTAGGGCCGAAACCCTAATAAGCCATTCGTGGCTTTTCAAAACTCAAACTAGGTGTATTCATGTCTCTTTTACCTTATCCAAACACGAATTGCAAAAACCCACTTGAAACCCTAGAAATCCGAATCTTAATCTTTAGATTTGAAGGTGTTAATGGAGGTTTTAGTGAGAGTGTTATATATGGTTGGAAAGAGGATGAAAAGATCTTCGATATGGTGGTGGTGGTGGGTGGTCACGCGCTGTCGTGTGGCCGGAGGTGGCCGGACAGTGGCGGCAGCCGGTGGTGGTTAATATTAGGGTTAGGGTTTTTATTGTTTGAGGAGAGAGAGATTAGAGAGAGAAAGGTGTTTTGTGTGTGTTTTTAGTGAGAGAAACAAATGTATCAAATGAGGGGAGGGTGTGGCCTTTTATACTTGGACACAAGGACTCAAAAATAAATAAAAGTGGGGGAGGGGGGCGCCGGCCATGGGGAAAAATGGGGGGGTCGGAGTTGTAATTTTTCGTAACTATCCCGTTTACCCATTCCCGAGCTCATATATTGTCCCCCGAGTGTCCCACAACGTTCATTCGACTTTCTAACATCGTTATTTACGTTTTTCCACGAGTTTTGACTATTTATTTGTCAATTTTCGAGTTACAGTCTAAAAGTTACAATATTTCTCGTTTTAGGCTTCTCTAGTGCCGAATCGAATAGTGCCTACCAAATAGAGTTAAAACTCATACGATAACTCATTCAATAGTGAAATAAACCGTAAAAACCAATAGACGATATAAAATCAAGTCATGGTTTATAAAAATAGTGATAAAGGCAAAGCTCGGTTTAGTTTAACGTAATGCGGTTACCTAAAATAGACTCCCTAAATTGCCAGTTGTCACATGTACCTTTTAAATCCTTATCAGATTTTGAAAACTTTAAAGAAGGGCAATCTATGCAAAGGCCACCACTCTTTGAAACCAATGGATTTATCTATTGGAAAAACCGTTTTGAAACATATGTAAAATCTAAAGATATAGATATTTGGTTTGTTATAATTAAAGGAGACTTTAGTTCTACAACAAAAGATATTTCTGTTGATGATCAAAATAAATTAATAGCTAAAAATAATGAAGCTAAAATGATGCTTTATAATGCTTTACCTAGAAAAGAATATGAAAGAATTTTTATGTGTGAAACCGCAAAAGACATTTGGGAATCTTTGATTATTACACATCAAGAAAATTCACAAGTAAAGGATAAAAAAATTGATCTTCTTGTTCAACAATATGAACAATTTGTTATCCCTGAAGATGAAACCATTGATTGTGGTTTTGCTCGCTTTAATACTATTATTACATCTCTTAAAGCACTTGATGAATATTTTCGTAGTAAGAACTTTGTCAGGAAATTTCTTAGAGCACTCCATCTGAAGTGGAGAGCTAAAGTAACGGCTAATGAGGAATCAAAAGATCTCTAAAAAATGTCACTTGACGAGCTAATCGGAAACCTCAAAGTACACGAAATGGTGATGGAGAAAGATTCGGAAATCATCAAAGGAAAAAGAGAGAAGGTCAAATCCGTTGCTCTAAAGGCAAGAACGGAATCAAATGATGATGACGAATCTTGCTCCGGTAGTGAAGATGAAGAGTATGCTATGGCCGTTAGAGATTTAAAAAAGTTCTTTAAAAGAAGAGGAAAGTTCGTAAGGCAACCTCGAGAAGAAAAGAAGCCATTCCGAAAAGACCGAGATGACAAAAAGGGAAAAGGTGAAAGAAAGTGTTTTAGATGCGGTGATACAAGTCATCTAATAGGAGATTGCCCCAAGCCACCTAAAAGCAAAACTCAACGAGCTTTTGTAAGTGGTGCTTGGAGTGATAGTGAGGATGATGAAGAATCAAGTAATGATGAGATCGCTCTAATGGCACATGAATCAAACGAGGTACATTCTGACTCATCTTATTCTTCTATTGATGATGACACTTTGCAAAAATAATATAATCAATTGTGTGAGCTTAGCTTAAAAATCATAACTAAAAATAAGTTTTTAAAGACTAAAAAGGAATTTTTAGAAAATGAAGTCTATGAGTTAAAAGAAAAGGCAAAATGATTGGAAAAGGGAAAATCAAATGACGATGGTTGAAAATCATGTCAAGAGCTTAGTCTTGAAATAGAAAAACTAAAACTCACACAAGAAGTTCTCATCGAACATAACTCTAAATTTAAACGTTTTAACAAAAACATTTCTTGTGCCGATGAAATAATAAGAATTCAAAAGGTACCAGGAAACACAAGTGGTTTAGGCAAGGTTGCAAAAATCGTGAATCGGTACTGAGGCGGTCGACCCCCCAGTAGCTTGTAATCGGTCTAGGCGGGATTAATCGGTGATTAATCGGATTGGCATTTTTGGCAATTTTTGGGTAGTTTTGGGTATCTCCGAAAAGATTTTCCTTAAAAACATCATGTAATAGATATAAACAGCGAATATAAGTGATTAAATTTGTTCAGGGTTGCAAAAATAGCGAATCACTGATTAATTGTATTGACATTTTTGGCAAGTTTTAGATATTTACGACAAGTGTTGGCATTTTCGGCAAGATTTTCCTTGAAAAACATCTTGTAATAGGTATAAACAGTGATTATAACTAATTTACAGCGAGTTTAGGGTATTTCCGATAAGATTTCCATGTTTCGGCAAGTTTGACCATCGTTAACCTCCGTTGACCATGGTTGACCGATTTGTTTGAACGATTTACACAAATCGGAAAGGTCAGTGGCCCAGTAGCACCTAATCGGTGATTAATCGGTCTTGTAGACCTTTTTTTGCAACACTGGTTTAGGTTTTAATGAAGTACTAATTCCAAATAGTCAAACCAAAACGGCTGAAAAAGACAAACAAACTGTTAAAACTGCTGCAGTACAGCACGGACCAGACGGACCCAAAAATAGGGTTCCGTCCGTTGAAAAATTTGGTGTCGTGGGGACTGCAGCAGGACAGAATGTTTGCAATATGGACCGTAGTGAATTTGTCAAAGTAACAAAGAAAACCAAGGATAATGTTAAACTGAAACATGCTGTTACATTAGGAGTAGGACTTGCTAGAAATGGATTTAGATCTAAAACTATTCAACAACGGTCTAAAACACCTATTGCCAAACGCCCCTTTCCCAAGAGAAACCACAATATACAACCCAACTATCAACATACCGGTTGGAATCAAAACTTCCCTAGACCATATCAAACTCTAAATTACATGCCATGGAACCCTTACCCATCATTTCCATATATGAACCAAGTAAATGGTATGTTTAACCCAAACGGACCCATGAGATATTGGGGACCAAACGCTTGAGTTATTTGTGTCATAGGTATGCTTGAAAGTTGGATTAGAACATGATGAATCGATAAAAGATAGTGGATGCTCACGACACATGACGGGCAACAAAAGCCTCTTCTCAACATACCAAGAATATGACGGAGGTAATGTCACTTTTGGTAGCAATCTCAAAAGCAAAATCATTGGCAAAGGTATGATCGCTCATAACTCCCTAACTATTGAAATAGTTGCTCATGTTGATAGGTTAGGATTTAATCTACTTAGTATTAGTCAACTATGCAATAAAAAGTATAAAGTACTATTTGAAGAAAATGGTAGTAAAATACTAAAAGATGGTATCACCATAGCTAAAGGACTTAGGAAAAATAATATATACGTCATGAAAATAGATAAATCATCTAATGACAAACTTTTCCTAACAACCTTAGATGATAACTCTACCCTTTGGCATAGGCGACTAGGTCACGCTAATATGAGACTTATCCAAAACCTATCTTCAAAAGAGCTAGTTAGAAATTTACCAAAACTAAAATATGACCAACATTTTTGCGACGCTTGCAAAATTGGTAAACAAACTCATAGTAGCCATAAGGCTAAAAACATGGTGTCCACATCTAAGTGTCTAGAGCTTTTGCATATGGACTTATTTGGTCCATCCGCTATAAGAAGTTATTGAGGTAACTTATACACTTTGGTCATAGTAGATGATTACTCAAGGTTCACTTGGACATTATTTTCGAAATCTAGAAATGAAGCTTTTGATAAATTTGAAATACTTAGCATTGATGAGTGTCTAAAAACTCATCATTTTTGTGTAATATAAACTGCAAAATCATCTGAAAACAATCAGAAACACATCAAAATGATCAAAATATCACAAATCAGTGTTTTATGTGTTTTAAATGCAAAAATATCAAAATCAGATGAAAAACGTATCAAATTTGCAAAAATTGCAGTTTTAGTCCCCCAAGTTTCAAAAATTGTCAAAAATAGTCCCTGAGCACATAATTTCAAAAGTAAAGTCACCAAAGGTCCCTTTTAAATCAAAACTTGTCAAATTTAGTCCTTTGGTGAAAAATGTGAAAAGTTTGAGAAAATTACAAAAATGGTCCTCCAAGTTTGAAAATTGGCAGAATTGGTCCTTGGAAAATCTGAAAATGGCAACTTTGGTCCTTGCATTATTAAACTTTGTCATTTTTAGTCCTTGGAAGTAACTTGGCAGAATTGGCAGTTTAGGTCCTCAATTTTCAGATTTTACACAAAAGACCCTTGGAATATTAAACCATTTAAACCATTTTGGACCCTTTACACCTATGACCCCCTGTCACTTTTGCAATTTGAACCCCCTGGCTTATTGATATCCAGTCAACCCAAGCCAGTCAAACACACACCTGTTGGCGCCTTTCTTCTTCCCCACCATATCCCTGAAATCACTCAACCAAACCACCCCCCTCCTCTCCATATCACCTTCCTGTCCCCTCCACATCAACATAAAACAAATATCATTAATTAACTCCTCCCAAAAACACTCAATCTCACACACCTGGCTTAAACCAATTTTGGCGCCAAAATGATCAAACGGCCAAAAACACTTAAGCTCATCCAATGGTCTCAATTCCTAGTGGGATTTTCTCAGAAAGTCAAGTGGAAGCTGTTTGGGTATAAAAGAAAGAAGAAAAGAGAGAAGAAGCAGTAGTTAGCTAGTTTTAGTTTTTTTTATGTCGTTTTTTTTTATAAATGTTGTAGTTTAATCAAAAGCTTGTAATTTCAGTTTCTTAATGTTTTCTTAAAGTTTTTATGTAATTTCAAACCTTTTGTAATCTCATTTCAGTTTAATAAAAATTTCAAGCCTTCACTTTGATTTTGATCTTGCATTTTCAATATTTGAATATTAGACAAACTGTTTTTAAGATTTAAATAAGCTTATATAAGCTGTCTGTAGCTTTTGTGAGCTTATTTGTGTTTCCTTGTTCCATCTAAATCATTTACATTCACATAAAAGGTCAGTCAACGAAAGTCAACTGGGACTCAAATGGACTTGGATTTGGAATTTGGATGATGCAGAGGTGAAATCTGGTTAAAATGGATTAGTTTAGAGTAGTATTGATTCTGGTTTAGCCTTAGACATCAGCTGGGTACATGTGAGTTTGCATTTCCTATTTTCATTTTCAATCAAATGTTGCATTTTATACTTGTTTGAGTAATTGTGGTCAGCACTATTGTAAACTTGTTTATATAGTTGTAACTAGGTCATATTAACTCAGTTTAATCATTGGAACAAGTTGGATCATAGATTAGCTTATTTAAATTTGTATAACAGTCAATGAAAGGGGTGTTTGGTTTTTAGTTTAAACTGTATCATAGGTTTGTTCAGTGCTTTCTTCTTGTTGTTTCATGTGTCTTAAGCTCATTTAAGCACATTGCATTCATAGTTTGGTGCCTAACACCACACAAGTCAACATTTTACTTAATTCTTTCTCAACTGCCACTGTTGTGCTTTTTAGATTAGCAATTCCTTATTTGGTGTTTAGAAGTTTATAAAATAGCTTGCATTGTGCTTATTATACCATATAACATCTACTTCAGTTAATAAATTGGATCCAAACTTGGAAAAAGTCAAAGTTTCATTGTTTCTTAAAAAGTCAAAAGTTCAAAAACTCAGTTTTGGCCATTCTAGTAGGAATTTTAACAAGCTCATTTCTGAGCCAATTCATGTGAATCTTGTGGTTTTAGAAACTCCTCCTGGTCTACTTTCCTATGGTCATTTTAGTAAATTTTTACAATTTTCTCTTTAAGCTCAAACTAGCTTGTCAAAACAAGCTTGATTCCCCTGTGCAGAGCACTGGGCCTGCACAGGTTTTGTGCAGGTTTTGCAGACCCTGCACAGGGCTCACTTGAGCTCCCCTAGGTCTGTATTTTGGTTTAACAACTCTATCCCAGGTCTTCTCCAAGTTCCAGTTGGTGTTTTCCTATTTTAAGCTTATTTGATTGCTTATTTCTTGGCTTGAAGTACCCACCCTATTCACTGTTTTAGCTTATTAGTTCAAGTGATCAAATCTTTGCATCTTGATAATCAGTGGTTAGGTCTAGTTGTTTCTTGTTACACTTTGGTCCTTTTAGCTTATTATAGTCCCTGTTTTCAGTTGGTGCTTGTTGGTCCTTATTTTGGCTTATCCTAGTGCTTATTTCATAAGCTATTTCACTTCAGCTTCTGTTTCTCACACACAAGCCCCTGTTTTTCTAATTTTCCTTGCTTCCTCATATTATTTAGGACTTTTCCTGAAATTTTCAGATTTTTCCAAGTTGTTTTACTATTTTTCTTAATTTAAATTAGTTTTTAAGTATTTTTAATTAGCTTTTAATACAAAAAATTAGAAAAAGGTTCAAAAAAATAAGTTTTCATTTTTCTTAAGTCTAGATAAATATAAAAAGAGAAAAAAATATTTTTCTAAATTTTTCTTAGCTTAAATAGTATTTTCTAGCATTTAAATTAGTTTTAAATAGTTTTTAATTAGTAATAAATATATAAAAAGTCTAAAAAATATATTTTCTGTTTTAAAATTAGTTTTATCATATTTTAGATTTTTCTAAGTCTTAACTTTATTTTTCTAGTCTTATTTCATATTTTCTTTTATTTTAGAGTATTATTAAATAGTTTAAAATAGTTTTTAATTAATAATAATTAAATAAATAGTGTTAAAAATAATTTTCTTTTTCTATAAATTTTCTCATATCATTAGGTTTGTAAAAATGTATTTTTCATATTTTTAGGATTTATATTGTGTAAGTTTCACGTTTTTATTTGTACGTTTACGTTATTTTTATTTAAACGTAAGTTTTTCGTTTTAAGTTTTAAACGTTCATCACTTTAAATATAGTGATAGCGTTTATTTAATAGATTTTAACTTTTTAATTTTCTTAATTTGCATTTAAGTCGCTTTTGTTTATTAACTTTTTCTGTAGTGTAATATTCAATCCTAATCCTTTCTGATCACTATCATTAGTGATCATCCTATCGTCTGATCATGTGTTTAACACACCATTGAGTCTCCGTGGGACATAACGACCCGGGAATCCCCTATATTCTCTGATCTTAATTGTATTTGTGTCTGAGCAGTTTTTAAGTCTGTTTGACTTGACGGTTCGGACCAGATCAAAATTTTGGCGCCGCTGCCGGGGAGGCTTTAGCGTGTGTTTAGCCTTTTCAGATCCATTCTTGTGCATACCCCATCTTTTGTAAAAAAGTTTTTTGTAAAGTTTTCAAAAATATCAAAAAGTTCATTAACACTTTTCCTAAAGTGTTAAAAACGCCAAAAATATTTTCAGTCTTTGTTTTTATCATCATGTTTTTCAAAAACACCAAAAATATTCCTCTTTACCCTCTCACCTTTTTGATTCTTCATTTCTTACCCTCTGATAACCTTTGATTCTTTCTATGTCTTATCCTCACCCTCTTGGTTGTCAATGGTGTGGTGGTCCTTATAATGGTGGCAATTGCCCCAGTTGTTGCATGGTGGAATCAGGAAACGGGTCTGTCTATAACCAGGATCCCTATTCCTACCATATCACGACTGATTTATTCCATCAGCTACCACACTGTGAGACTCAGCAGTTTTACTGTTGTGAGTACTGTGGTGGTTCACATTCCAGTTCTGATTGTCAATCGGGAAACACGCTTGTCTATGAGCAGGTTCTTGATACCAATTATGACTACAACACATACCACTCACAGCCACATCAGTTGTACTGTTGTGAATTTTGTGGGGGTCCTCATTATGATTACCAATGTCAATCATGGAATCAAAATTTCTATGAATCTGATCCTTGTCATAACACTCCTTGTTTTGACAATTTCCAACCCCCACAATTTTCCGTCATTGAACAATTTCCCGTCATTGATCAACATCCTCGTGAGAAAAGTATGCTAGAAGAACTTGCCGAAGACCAAACGTCTCGCAACGAAAAATCTATGCTAGAATTACTTGAAGAAGAGGAACGAGCCGTTAAGATTCAAAGATGTCTTGAAGAAATACGAATCGAAGAACGAGCACTTGCAAGACGTGCCCGATGGCTCGCGACTTACATTGACGATGATGATGATAGTGACGATGATGATGAAAGTTTGTCGGCTGAAATCACACCCGAAGCTCCCATTGACTCTCTCATAATGGGGGACGAGCCTCTTAGCACTATTCCAGAAATGGAATCGTCTAGTGTTGAGGGCCTTGTTCCAATCCCAAGTGAGTCTGAGGGAATTCTTGACAATGAGTGTGATATGTCTTCTCCTCTTTCAAATGATCTTGTTGAGACTTTCTCAGATTTTGACAGTGATTATAGTGATGCCGATTCTTTATATTCTAAAGACATAGAATTTATTGATGCATTACTTCCACATTCTGAGATTGTCAACTTAGAAGAGGATGTTGACCATGTTGTTTCCACAACAGTTAATACGACTATCACTAATCCCTTATTCGAATTCGATTCTGAATTTACTCTAAATTCAGTTAATCCAATCTTTGATAGTGATGAGTCTGACACGGAGACTATAATGGACGAGGTGCATATTTATAGCCCACGAAGTACCGCACATGTCCCACCTCCGTATTCTCTTCATGAGGAGTTCGCCGGTGAACTCACTCATATCATATCTCCTCTGGAGTATGATTGCTCGGATGGCAAAAATCATGATCGGGGGGAGAGAATCTCAATTTGCATAGTTATGACAAATCTTCCCATCCTCCCTCCCGAGATGCCTTCCAACCCAAAGAGCTCTACCAAGAAAATCCAAATAAGTGCAACTGCACTTGATCCTGAGGAAGAAGATCTTATCATGATCGTTATCATGATCTTCTTTCTTTTCTTCACCTACTTGGTGACTTCCTCTCTTCTTCACTCCTTCGGGAGTGAGGACACTATCTTTGACCCCGGCATTTTCATTTACCATCTGTAAGCCGGGTCTGTCTTTCTCTATATATCTCGTCGGTGTGGAACTTTCACGTGCTTCAAATGTTTGTCCAAACATCTTGAATGAAAGTCCGATGGAGATTGTTTCTTCCACTTTGCTTCCCCATGAACAAATGAATTCGGGGTCGAGTCAAGCTAGCGACTCGGAAATCAAAAACAGTAGCACGCACCATATGGGTTTTCACCCATATTTCTGTCTTCTTACCCCTTTCTACCACCTAAGTGTGGGGGTAATGCCCCACATGTTATATATATATATATATTTCTAAAACAAAAAAAAAAAAAAAAAAAAAAAAAAAAAAAAAAAAAATCTTTTCAAATAATGGCCGTAATATTTCCCTTTTACGTTCTTTGTCTCGGCATAACCGCCGGTACTTTGAATATCGAGGGCGATATTCATTTCTAAGTGTGGGGGGGAATTCTCACGAATTTCATATATTATCTACCCAATTCCCCCGTTTTTGGCCAAAAATTTTTTTTTTTGGAGTAAGTGTTTTACACTTACTCATTTGGTTATCAGTCCGCCATGTTTGATAAACAAAAGGATTGGCTAATCCAGGAGCAAACGGCTCTTGGTAAAGATTTCTCAAATCCGTTTATATGGCTTGCAATTTGCCCAAAATTGTATGGTTCTTCAGCTCCCCATCATCCTCAAAAGATAATGAGTTGGCTAGCCCACAAGATTATGGCTTGTGGTAAAGGCAGTGGAAAATCCATAATTGGTATTCAGCTCACCAAAGATAATTCTGATAATTTATCTAAGAGTTGGCTAGTCCAGAAGGGTACGGCTTCTGGTAAAGACTAATCAAATCCGTTTACAGCTTATGATTTGCTCAAAATCATTTGGTTATCAGTGTACCAAGGTTCTTACTTGAACTGAAACATTTGGCTACTCCAGAAGTAATGGCTTTTGGTAAAGAGTTTAAAATCCATTATGTTTTCTCAAATCATTGCTAGGGACTAGCAATATCTCAGTGTGGGGGATTGATGAGTGTCTAAAAACTCATCATTTTTGTGTAATATAAACTGCAAAATCATCTGAAAACAATCAGAAACACATCAAAATGATCAAAATATCACAAATCAGTGTTTTATGTGTTTTAAATGCAGAAATATCAAAATCAGATGAAAAACGTATCAAATTTGCAAAAATTGCAGTTTTAGTCCCCCAAGTTTCAAAAATTGTCAAAAATAGTCCCTGAGCACATAATTTCAAAAGTAAAGTCACCAAAGGTCCCTTTTAAATCAAAACTTGTCAAATTTAGTCCTTTGGTGAAAAATGTGAAAAGTTTGAGAAAATTACAAAAATGGTCCTCCAAGTTTGAAAATTGGCAGAATTGGTCCTTGGAAAATCTGAAAATGGCAACTTTGGTCCTTGCATTATTAAACTTTGTCATTTTTAGTCCTTGGAAGTAACTTGGCAGAATTGGCAGTTTAGGTCCTCAATTTTCAGATTTTACACAAAAGACCCTTGGAATATTAAACCATTTAAACCATTTTGGACCCTTTACACCTATGACCCCCTGTCACTTTTGCAATTTGAACCCCCTGGCTTATTGATATCCAGTCAACCCAAGCCAGTCAAACACACACCTGTTGGCGCCTTTCTTCTTCCCCACCATATCCCTGAAATCACTCAACCAAACCACCCCCCTCCTCTCCATATCACCTTCCTGTCCCCTCCACATCAACATAAAACAAATATCATTAATTAACTCCTCCCAAAAACACTCAATCTCACACACCTGGCTTAAACCAATTTTGGCGCCAAAATGATCAAACGGCCAAAAACACTTAAGCTCATCCAATGGTCTCAATTCCTAGTGGGATTTTCTCAGAAAGTCAAGTGGAAGCTGTTTGGGTATAAAAGAAAGAAGAAAAGAGAGAAGAAGCAGTAGTTAGCTAGTTTTAGTTTTTTTTATGTCGTTTTTTTTATAAATGTTGTAGTTTAATCAAAAGCTTGTAATTTCAGTTTCTTAATGTTTTCTTAAAGTTTTTATGTAATTTCAAACCTTTTGTAATCTCATTTCAGTTTAATAAAAATTTCAAGCCTTCACTTTGATTTTGATCTTGCATTTTCAATATTTGAATATTAGACAAACTGTTTTTAAGATTTAAATAAGCTTATATAAGCTGTCTGTAGCTTTTGTGAGCTTATTTGTGTTTCCTTGTTCCATCTAAATCATTTACATTCACATAAAAGGTCAGTCAACGAAAGTCAACTGGGACTCAAATGGACTTGGATTTGGAATTTGGATGATGCAGAGGTGAAATCTGGTTAAAATGGATTAGTTTAGAGTAGTATTGATTCTGGTTTAGCCTTAGACATCAGCTGGGTACATGTGAGTTTGCATTTCCTATTTTCATTTTCAATCAAATGTTGCATTTTATACTTGTTTGAGTAATTGTGGTCAGCACTATTGTAAACTTGTTTATATAGTTGTAACTAGGTCATATTAACTCAGTTTAATCATTGGAACAAGTTGGATCATAGATTAGCTTATTTAAATTTGTATAACAGTCAATGAAAGGGGTGTTTGGTTTTTAGTTTAAACTGTATCATAGGTTTGTTCAGTGCTTTCTTCTTGTTGTTTCATGTGTCTTAAGCTCATTTAAGCACATTGCATTCATAGTTTGGTGCCTAACACCACACAAGTCAACATTTTACTTAATTCTTTCTCAACTGCCACTGTTGTGCTTTTTAGATTAGCAATTCCTTATTTGGTGTTTAGAAGTTTATAAAATAGCTTGCATTGTGCTTATTATACCATATAACATCTACTTCAGTTAATAAATTGGATCCAAACTTGGAAAAAGTCAAAGTTTCATTGTTTCTTAAAAAGTCAAAAGTTCAAAAACTCAGTTTTGGCCATTCTAGTAGGAATTTTAACAAGCTCATTTCTGAGCCAATTCATGTGAATCTTGTGGTTTTAGAAACTCCTCCTGGTCTACTTTCCTATGGTCATTTTAGTAAATTTTTACAATTTTCTCTTTAAGCTCAAACTAGCTTGTCAAAACAAGCTTGATTCCCCTGTGCAGAGCACTGGGCCTGCACAGGTTTTGTGCAGGTTTTGCAGACCCTGCACAGGGCTCACTTGAGCTCCCCTAGGTCTGTATTTTGGTTTAACAACTCTATCCCAGGTCTTCTCCAAGTTCCAGTTGGTGTTTTCCTATTTTAAGCTTATTTGATTGCTTATTTCTTGGCTTGAAGTACCCACCCTATTCACTGTTTTAGCTTATTAGTTCAAGTGATCAAATCTTTGCATCTTGATAATCAGTGGTTAGGTCTAGTTGTTTCTTGTTACACTTTGGTCCTTTTAGCTTATTATAGTCCCTGTTTTCAGTTGGTGCTTGTTGGTCCTTATTTTGGCTTATCCTAGTGCTTATTTCATAAGCTATTTCACTTCAGCTTCTGTTTCTCACACACAAGCCCCTGTTTTTCTAATTTTCCTTGCTTCCTCATATTATTTAGGACTTTTCCTGAAATTTTCAGATTTTTCCAAGTTGTTTTACTATTTTTCTTAATTTAAATTAGTTTTTAAGTATTTTTAATTAGCTTTTAATACAAAAAATTAGAAAAAGGTTCAAAAAAATAAGTTTTCATTTTTCTTAAGTCTAGATAAATATAAAAAGAGAAAAAAATATTTTTCTAAATTTTTCTTAGCTTAAATAGTATTTTCTAGCATTTAAATTAGTTTTAAATAGTTTTTAATTAGTAATAAATATATAAAAAGTCTAAAAAATATATTTTCTGTTTTAAAATTAGTTTTATCATATTTTAGATTTTTCTAAGTCTTAACTTTATTTTTCTAGTCTTATTTCATATTTTCTTTTATTTTAGAGTATTATTAAATAGTTTAAAATAGTTTTTAATTAATAATAATTAAATAAATAGTGTTAAAAATAATTTTCTTTTTCTATAAATTTTCTCATATCATTAGGTTTGTAAAAATGTATTTTTCATATTTTTAGGATTTATATTGTGTAAGTTTCACGTTTTTATTTGTACGTTTACGTTATTTTTATTTAAACGTAAGTTTTTCGTTTTAAGTTTTAAACGTTCATCACTTTAAATATAGTGATAGCGTTTATTTAATAGATTTTAACTTTTTAATTTTCTTAATTTGCATTTAAGTCGCTTTTGTTTATTAACTTTTTCTGTAGTGTAATATTCAATCCTAATCCTTTCTGATCACTATCATTAGTGATCATCCTATCGTCTGATCATGTGTTTAACACACCATTGAGTCTCCGTGGGACATAACGACCCGGGAATCCCCTATATTCTCTGATCTTAATTGTATTTGTGTCTGAGCAGTTTTTAAGTCTGTTTGACTTGACGGTTCGGACCAGATCAAGCATGAAAATTCAAAATCAACTAGGTGTTAACATTGTGTCGATCCGAACGGATCATGGTCGCGAGTTTGACAATGAAACACAATTTGGAAACTTTTGTGATACAAATGGCATAAAACATAACTTCTCGGCTCCTCGAACACCCCAATCTAATGGAGTCGTAGAACGTAAAAATAGAACCATTCAAGAAATGAGTAGAACAATGCTTAATAAACAAAACATACCACAAAAGTTTTGGTGTAACGCCGTTGATACTTCTACATACATTTTAAATAGAGTTTTGATACGTCCTTTCTTAAACAAAACACCATATGAATCATATAAAGGCAAAAAGCCAACTTTAGGATATTTTAGAGTGTTTGGATGTAAATGTTTCATTCTTAATACCAAAGACTATCTCACCAAGTTTGACCCAAAGTCTTATGAAGGTGTATTTCTTGGTTACTCACAAACTAGTAAAGCTTACATAGTCTTAAACAAAGAAACAATGAGAGTCGATGAATCGTTGAACATAACATTCGACCAAAGTCCACCTCCTTCTAAGACATCACCTTTGGTAGATGATGACTTAGTTGAAAGTCAACTTGTAGAAAGTCAAGAAATAATTGAAAATGACAAGGAAGATGAACCATTAAATATAGAAATTATAAACGTCAAAGAATCCAAAAGTCATCTTTTAGAAAAAATCATAGGACAACTAAATCAAAGAACGTTAAGATTACAAGCCCAAAATCAAAGTAACTACTTTTGCTTTGTGTCAACCATTGAACCGAAAAACATAAACGAAGCAATAAAAGATGAATCTTGGGTTATTACTATGCAAGAAGAGTTAAACCAATTTGTTAGAAATGATGTTTGGAAATTAGTTCCAAAACCTAAAGATCAAACTATAATTGGAACGAAATGGGTTTTTCGAAATAAAATGGACGAAAATGGTGTAGTGTCTAGAAACAAAGCTAGGCTTATGCACCGGTAGCTAGGCTCGAGTCTATTAGAATCTTACTTGCATATGCATGTGCTTATGACTTTAAATTATTTTAAATTGATGTTAAAAGTGCATTCCTTAATGGGTTTATTAACGAAGAAGTATATGTTGCTCAACCTCCCGGTTTTACCGATTTTGAAAAACCACATCATGTCTTCAAACTCAAGAAGGCATTATACGGACTTAAGCAAGCACCAAAAGCTTGGTACGATCGACTTAAAACTTTTCTAGTAGAAAACAAATATACCATGGGATTAGTAGATAATACTCTCTATACCAAGAAAAAGGAATCACACATTATCATAGTTCAAGTATACGTTGATGACATCATATTTGGATCAACTTGTCAAGAGCTATGTGATGATTTCTCTAAAATCATTCACAACGAGTTTGAGATGAGTATGATGGGTGAGTTAAATTTCTTTTTAGGACTTCAAATTAAACAACTAGAAGATGGCATATTCTTTAACCAATCTAAATACATAAAAGACATGCTTAAGAAATTTGGTCTTGAAGACTTAAAACCAACTCAGACACCCATGTCCTCGGACACAAAACTCACCAAGAATGAGGAAGGTGAATCGGTAGATAACACTAAATATAAAGGAATGATCGGTATCCTACTCTATCTCACGGCTAGTAGACCCGGCATTATGTTTAGTGTTTGTCTATGTGCTCGCTTTCAAGAAAATCCCAAGGCATCACACTTAGAAGCCTTAAAAAGGATATTTAGATACATTAAGGGAACGACATGTTTAGGATTATGGCATCCCAAAGGAACGGGTGTAGAAACTATAGTGTATGCCGACTCGGACCATGCCGGTGACTATGTCGATAGAAAAAGTACAAGTGGTATTTGTACCTTTGTTGGACATTGTATCACCTCATGGTTTGCAAAGAAACAAACGGCTCTAGCTATCTCAACTACTGAAGCCGAATACGTCTCAGCCGGAAAAGCATGTCAACAAGCTCTTTGGATGAAGCAAGCTCTCGTGGATTACGGAATTCATCTCAACGATATCTCTATACTTTGCGACAACAAAGGAGCTATTGATCTCAACAAAAATCCCGTCCAACATGCTCGAACAAAGCATATTGAAATCTGCCATCACTTTCTTCGCGACAATGTTCAAAAAGGAAACATCTCAATTGAGAAAGTATCCTCCGAAGACAACATTGCCGACATCCTAACTAAACCTCTCAAACGAGAACCATTTAATCTTCTTAGACTTGGCTTAGGGTTAATGGAACCAAACATGTAGTTAAAACATAGTCTAAATCTTAGAACAACCAAAACAAAACAAATTAGCTTAAATCTGCTACTGTTCCCACGGCACCAAACGACCAAATGGACGGAACCAAAAATTTGGTGCCGTCTGGTCCGTGGTGACAACAGTAGCAAATATTCTTCTTTCAAAACATCTTCTTCCTCATAAATCACTTTACCAAAACGTATAAACAACACACCTACCTCATTGTTAAGACTTTCTCTTCCATTAATCACTGAAGAAAACATCATTGTAAGTATCCTAACTACATTACTTCTCTTAATTCTGAGTCTAGGATTCTAATTTGTGCACAAAATCATTACATGGGGATTATGTATATTCTTGTACAAAACATAGATTCAATTGGCAAATTGCATAACTAGTTATTGAAATTAGGTACTACATTGTCACATTGCATAAAATAATCATGTTTCCCACTACTTAAAAGATAATTACTATAAGGCCTTATTCTAATTAAAACAAAAACCCCATGTCAAAATTTTGAAAAGCTTTTCACTTGTAGGAAAATAATTTTTTATTGTTAATACAAATAGAAACGTAAATTTTTCATCACTTGCATAATGCTCTTGAATACTAAAGGTAATGCATAACTAATATGAATTCCCTGGTATATTCAAATGAAGCCACATTGAATTAGGAGCGTTTGGGTTATCTCATGCCTTTTTCCAAACACCCCCATTGAAAACCATTTTATGCATAAAATGAGTCAAGATAACCGCAACTCCAAATTGTTTTCATATAGGCACACACTAGAACCAAAACGCTAAGTTTGTTTTTATTTTTAACATGTAAATTCTTGCTCATAGGAACAACCATGGTAGCCGCAAAATTCTATGATCACAATGATACTCTTAGCTACATCCCTCAACACCACAAAACCAAAGGCCTTACCAAAGACCAAGTCAAAATCTTGAAGAGTCTAGAGCGAAGGTACTTCCATGAGGGTAGGACCATTCATCCCTCCTTTGTCGACGGAACTAATCTCCGTCAAGATCTTGCCACTATCAACTTCGATTGTCTCCTCGACATAGATGAACCCGTTTGTCCTAGGTTTGTCTTAGAATTCTATGCTAGTGTTGTCTCTTTCACAAATGAGGACAATCAAATGGCCCTTAGGTTTAGGATCAATCAAAATGACTACACCATCTCCCTAAATTAGTTTCCTCAAGTGCTAGGAATTCCTAACTGTGGTACATGTGTTTACTCAGATAAATGGTCACTTACTATCCTTGATGTCATCAATGACCGCTCTCTTCCCTACCAAACTCCTTTGGTTGATAAGGACATCATTCGTGAGCACCTTTTTAACGAAAGGGCAGCTTCAACCCCGTGTCACTGGAAAGGGAAAGGAAGTAAACCGAGATCCAAATGGTATGGAACTCAATGAGCTTAATTCCGAATTCAAAAAGTGGGAGGAACTCCTTAGAGCCAATGTCATTAGCACTATAGGAAATAGAGACCATATCAATGCTTGCCTTTGTCACATGCTCTACAACTTGTCCACTCGTCAACCATTCAACTTAGCCTACTACATTGCTAGGAGAATGGTAGATATTCCCACTCAAGGATCCGTTGCTCTTCCACACATGATGCTACTCACCCGTCTCTATAGAGCATTTGCAGCCATTCCACCAAGCCCAAAAGGGCTGATGCTAGACTATGCTCTCATCCCTCACATATTTGTGCCCTTGAGTGATGAGCGAGTGGTTAAGACTAAAGGTAAAAGGGCAAAACCTCCAACTCCTTCATCATCATCATCAAATAGCTCCGAAGACGGTCTTCCAAATTCTCGACTACCACCTAAGGAATACTATGCATCTCTTCCCGAGATTGAGAATGAATCGGCGGAGTTCAAGCAAACCAAGGGAATGTTCAAGTGCCTTGGAAGGATGATGACAAAAATCTACAAGAAATTGGATAAGTGAGGTTTTTAAAGGAGTGTTTGGAACAAGAATAAAAGAATGATGTATGATACTATTTGGTCGTTTTTACTTTGTAGGATGATAAACTAACTTGAAACAATGTTGTATGCTAACCGGTTTATGCAGGGGGATAGCACAAGTGTGTTATCAAATTTTACCCATTTTCACTTTTATGTGAAAATCGTTAGCCCTTGGTCAAAGTCTATGCTCCACTATGTTTGTGTATGTGTTATCGAATTTTCCTAACTAGAAATAATTAATGTCATATGTTTCAAGAAAAATTTCAGGTTTCAGAAAGGTCCTCGATAGTTAATGTATGTGCATGGCTTATACAAATAAGAACGACTCATGTTATTTATCTTTATGAGATTAAGTAAAGATATCCGGAAAAGTATCTTTTCAACTCTCCGCATTCAATAACGACTAATATTAATCGGTTTTATAAGTTTAACTTGCGAGTACACGGGTTTAAAAATTAAATATGGCTTATAAATATCAAAATGAAGACATGACCCCGTGGGTTACTATTAGATGAAAATAAATAGACAAGATTATACATATAGCAACGACACATATTTTTTCAATGGTAATTATGTGCTACTAAACACACATAATGTCTACAACATGAAATGAATATTCAAATTTAAACAAGATCAACCTAGACATCATATCAGTTAAACAAAATCAAATCCTTCATGTAACAAAAATCTATACAAAAACATGAGCACAATATTTAACTTTAAAATACTTTTATTAAAATTTATTACCCGTTATACTATCTTCATAACTTTCACGCGTGCACGAGTTTTAAAATTAGTAGTTTGTAAAATAAAAGTGATAGTATGCATCGTGCCCATGAATTCAACCATATATGTTTACCGAGTCGATTTCATCCAACTAAACAACATTTTAAAATTTCGCTTGAAGAAAAAAAAAATGTACGATTGTAACACCCCAACCCGACAAGGGTAGAAGTGTCACATTCTGGTGTCATATCAGAACATACAGATAAAATCCTTACAACGAAAACCTTAAAATGAAGTATCAAATCATATAAACAATCGACTGACAAGGAAGATTACAAAATCCCAAAATGTCTAAAATAAAAAAATGAAATCTCAAAACAATAGCCTGACAAAATAAATCCAAATAATAAGGTAACTAGGGTTGGTCCACTCAAATAATCCAACTCTCAGCCCATCAAAGCCCATCTTCAAACCTAACACCTGCCGCAGGAAAAGAAATGCTGTTGAGCTTAAAAAGCCCAGTGAACAGATATAACAAAACGAAAGCTAAATAGAATCTGAAATGCAAAATGAACAAAGGAAACGGATAATAAAGTCACGGCGAAATGAGAACAATGAGGATCCTGCAGAACACAATTATACAGATACCCAAAACGAACAGATAACAAGGAGAACGAAACAAAGCAAAGCATCGATGACATATATACAAGCACATACAAACCTGGCATACAAGTACTGAAACATAAACAAGCATAGTAGACGTCATATTCACACAACATATATATGGCATATAATCGATTCAGGAAATCATAAGACATACACGTCAAAGAGAAATCTAAAGGCAAGCGGAAGCAATTAATTTAATAGGTGAGCATGGCAATTCACACAGGTCAAAACCCTTAGTTGAAAACATAACCAGTATCATAACGGTAGTCAAAACATGGCAGTCACACATAACAAGTAGGAATACAGTATGAACACTATAATTAAATGAATTAAATACATAGCAGGGCAGTTAAACAAGTTAACAAGCTAGACTTCAAAAGTTGAACCATTTACCCAATCAAACCGTAGCATAAACAGAAGTGCAACCCTGGCAGGTCAACAACAAGCAGATAAGGACACCACGGATAGTCATAGTCCATGAGATTAATCGAACGAGGTACAAAAGATAAACAGATCAACAATCGATTTCACACAAGCACGGTTACCAGACAAATCAAAGGATCACATAACAGTAAGATAGCATATCATCAGATGACAACAGGTAAATCTTATATCGCATACATACATATCATACAGAGTACTCAGTAGTCGTATCAACATGAATATCATAATCAATCCAATGACATATAATAACCCGGTACGTGAATGGAACCATAGTCTGAAGTAACGGAATGAAAGAGTGACAGATCAATGCAATGGAGTATCTATTTCTTGGTAAAAGTGAGTCATATAAGGGTACTGAGTAATGAACAAGTAATACAGATTATGGTGCGTTGGGGAATACGGAAGGTACAATATAGGTATATCAAAAGTGTAAGGGTTATCAGAAATCTACCCGAGCCCGGAAACATATCGTATCATATCATATCATAAGTAGCCATTGTATTCGGAGGGGTGACCTCGGAATACCATACATAATAGGAGGGGAGACCTCAGTAACAAGGGAGTGATCAACTCCCGGAAATGTGAAGACGCGGATTGCACCCGACATCATTCACCATATATATCTCCAAACAGATCAAATCCCTCGAAACATATCATATCTAGGATGCATCCATACGCCCCTCAGTGGCCAAATCATATACATATAGTGAGCTCATAATCATATCATATCATAATGGGGGACGGTGTTTATCATCACTCGTACACACTGGAGTCATGCCATTGGTGCATCAATGACACGGTCATGTTACCTTCATGACTAGGAAAACATATTTGGCTCGGGTATCAAACTGAAGGGTCAAAGTATAATCATATCATAAGGGTTCATATCAAAGGTTCAGAAGTCAAAGGTTCATATCATATTTCCATAACATAAGTTCATAATCAGAGGTTCATAATCAGATGGTTCATAATCATAAGGTTCATAATCATAAGGTTCATAATCATAAGTTCATAATCATAAGTTCATAATCATAACAAACGAATATCATAGCGAACAGAATCATATCAAAGGATTATGTCGGAATCATATCAAAAGGATCATAGCATAAGGAGATTATAGCAAAGGAATATCATAAGTGAAGTAAAGTCAAGGATCGAAAAGTTATGAGAAATCCCTACTGAAAAGGGATAGAATATCTGTACCTTAATGCCAATGAAAGGAAAGCAAACACGAAGACACCACGCCACGTCTTCTTCGATGAATCTACACGGATTACGGTTCGCATAATAATTATTAGCTCATTTAATGTCGTAACGGATTTTAAATACTCATTATGAAACGCGTTAATACTTTTAGAGTTTAGTTTGGTAAGCGCATTTTTGTTTTATTAATAGGCCGACTTAAGTATTTTAGGTTAAACGCTTAGACACAAAGATAGAATGAAAATCCCTTAGTTCAAAATACCCATTCAAACACTCATAAAGGACGCACACAAACACATTATAACGCCAACTTCAACGAGACCAAAAAGTAAATAAACACGCCATCCCTAAATACCCACACAAAATTACCCAAGACACACCGTTCAACATGTCAACGACCCAATTTAACTCACCGATTAGTATTGCATGCAAAACCCTTACACGTATACTCATGACCACACACAAACAACCATATTCCTAAACATGCATTCGTGACCCACCACTTAAATCAAGGACCCATGCTTTACCCATGTATGCAAACGTATACTCTTTTTAAAACATGATCAGACATGAATTAGTGTACCCATAACCTTAACTTGATTAACACATTCAATACTCACACATGTACATACACGCCACTCTACCACTGTCCATGTAACGAGACCAGTTTAACCAAGTTTTTACCATGACTTTTAATTCTTATTATACATTTTGTGAAAAGGTTTAACAACTTCTTGGACTACGCAATACCACCTACGCAAGAAACAAAATTCGATCATAACCATAACGAGACGACAACAGGTTTATGCCCTCCCTTTTTAACACGATTAACATATATGGTTTTGAAGATCTATTAGTCAATGTTACACATGTATGTACTCCTCCAGTCGACATGAACTCAGCCCGCCAAGCACAACCAAACGACACACACGCAACACATAAAATCACCAAACAAATCCCTGACCCACGTTACAGATTCCTATGGTTTTCCAGATGAACGAGGCTCATCAAACGAGTATTAAATGGTCACAATAAGGTTTGTATATCAGATTTTAAAATTACATGAACACAAGTCGATTCAAAACAGAAACCAGTCGATTCAAAACAGAAACCATAGTCGGCTAGTACTTGTTTTAGACCAGTTATTATCAGACCTCATGTGGTGTCTTAAACATTAAAGAGGCATGTTACCGATTATAGGTTTAGTTAATCATTAACTCAGATTGCATACATGTTCAAGTGGTCGATTGGATTAAGAAAACAAACAAAGACTTGTGGTACCTGCTGAGTTGCGAGATCTGTAAAGAGAAGAAAAACTGGAACAAGACCCTATCAAACCCCACGAATCAATACCGAAATTCAGCCCCTTCGAAGCCTCGTGCAACCTTTCTTGGAACCTTTAGTGTCGACAGAAAAACAAATTGAGGAGGGAAACTCTTATGCCGTCACTTTTGTTTAGGTGTATTAGGGTTTTTAGTGAGATGTGTTTTGAATGATAAATGGGAAGATTATTTCATTGTGATATGGTGAGTAAATTTAGGAGAAAAATATGGGAGCCTAGGCGTTTCTTATTGCCGAAATCAAGAGGGATTAGGGGACCAAATCTCACATTTATTTTACTTACTAAAATTAACATTGTAATCTTTATTTATTTGGTCTAGTAGTTAGCACATGTAATTTCTTAATGTGTCATATATTTGTAACTATAATGTAAGTTTTATTTTCAATATCTTGTGTAAACCATTATGATTAAATGTCCAACGTTATTGACAAGCTCGTTTTATGTTACGAATTATTGATGAGGGGTATAATGGTCATTTGACGCGTTTACGATTTTAGGGTTTTACAACTCTTCCCCTCTAAAAGAAAATTTTCGTCCTCGAAAATTGAAGTCGTAGAGGTACACAGTGACGTACCGGCTTAAGGCAGACGTAGCAATTCCTAGTTTCATACAGATCATAACCGTATCAGTTCCAAAGCGTACAAATTTTACACGTAACAGATGTTGGTGAGAATCTCACAAGGAGGTACAGAATTTCGAGCGAACATGAGGATTGTCAAATAACGGATATAGGTCATAGTCCATTCACGTACCATCCCCAGGCAATTCCCAAGACGTCGTATGATTTCAATAAGTTCAAATTATATGATCTCGGTATTATCACGTTGATCAGGCGTCATAATACTTGCATCACATAACAAGTCCTTATTGTCATCAAATTTTGCCTCGGGTCATGTCAAACCACATAACCAATAACATCAAAACAGATAACATACAGATAGCAAGCAACATACCAAAGTAGACCAGATTCACATAAATGCAGCATATAATACCTCATATCAACTTACCATATCACAAAAGAAGGAAGGTCACCAACTTGCTCGAAACGGTCCCTCATGACTCATTACTGACGATCTAAAAGAGAAGCTGAGATATTACCAAAAAGCTAGACGATGAATCTTCACGATTCAAACCGAGTTCTGAACGAATCAAATAAAAGTAATGCCGATCAAAATCACATAGGAAGATATCAACCCACCTCAAAACGCATGACAAACGAATCGAAGTAACACAAGTCGCGCCCAACCATGTGAAGTATATGAACCTTCTCAGCCACCAGTTGAATCTTGTCTCTGTCTTTGCGCCTTCGGTTGATCCGTCCAGCTCCCATAAGCAGCATCCTGACGTCTCCAGCAGCATCATGATCGGTTGTAGCTTCTGCTTCTCGAACCTCTCCAGCTCAGGGACTGTTGCAGCAACGCAGGGTCAGCACCATCTTCTTTGGCTCCACGGTAGTCTCCATCTAACGATCGACAAACGGATGTGCGAAGACAAAATAACAAAATTCGATGCGAAAAGAAGAAGGCAAAATCAGTGAAGACAAACAAATATCAAGGTCAAATCTGAATGAAAATCAAATGAATCGGAGAAAATCAGAACAGACGGAAGCCTAGTGTCTACCCAAGTCCTCACAGGTCAATCCTAAGGTCAACAAGACAAAACCTGGGCTCTGATACCATAATTGTAACACCCCAACCCGACAAAAGTGTCACATTCTGGTGTCATATCAGAACATACAGATAAAATCCTTACAACGAAAACCTTAAAATGAAGTATCAAATCATATAAACAATCGACTGACAAGGAAGATTACAAAATCCCAAAATGTCTAAAATAAAAAAATGAAATCTCAAAACAATAGCCTGACAAAATAAATCCAAATAATAAGGTAACTAGGGTTGGTCCACTCAAATAATCCAACTCTCAGCCCATCAAAGCCCATCTTCAAACCTAACACCTGCCGCAGGAAAAGAAATGCGGCTGAGCTTAAAAAGCCCAGTGAACAGATATAACAAAACGAAAGCTAAATAGAATCTGAAATGCAAAATGAACAAAGGAAACGGATAATAAAGTCACGGCGAAATGAGAACAATGAGTCAATGAGGATCCTGCAGAACACAATTATACAGATACCCAAAACGAACAGATAACAAGGAGAACGAAACAAAGCAAAATATCGATGACATATATACAAGCACATACAAACCTAGCATACAAGTACTGAAACATAAACAAGCATAGCAGACGTCATATTCACACAACATATATATGGCATACAATCGATTCAGGAAATCATAAGACATACACGTCAAAGAGAAATCTAAAGGCAAGCGGAAGCAATTAATTTAATAGGTGAGCATGGCAATTCACACAAGTCAAAACCCTTAGTTGAAAACATAACCAGTATCATAACGGTAGTCAAAACATGGCAGTCACACGTAACAAGTAGGAATACAGTATGAACACTATAATTAAATGAATTAAATACATAGCAGGGCAGTTAAACAAGTTAACAAGCTAGACTTCAAAAGTTGAACCATTTACCCAATCAAACCGTAGCATAAACAGAAGTGCAACCCTGGCAGGTCAACAACAAGCAGATAAGGACACCACGGATAGTCATAGTCCATGAGATTAATCGAACGAGGTACAAAAGATAAACAGATCAACAATCGATTTCACACAAGCACGGTTACCAGACAAATCAAAGGATCACATAACAGTAAGATAGCATATCATCAGATGACAACAGGTAAATCTTATATCGCATACATACATATCATACAGAGTACTCAGTAGTCGTATCAACATGAATATCATAATCAATCCAATGACATATAATAACCCGGTATGTGAATGGAACCATAGTCTGAAGTAACGGAATGAAAGAGTGACAGATCAATGCAATGGAGTATCTATTTCTTGGTAAAAGTGAGTCATATAAGGGTACTGAGTAATGAACAAGTAATACAGATTATGGTGCGTTGGGGAATACGGAAGGTACAATATAGGTATATCAAAAGTGTAAGGGTTATCAGAAATCTACCCGAACCCGGAAACATATCATATCATATCATATCATAAGTAGCCATTGTATTCGGAGGGGTGACCTCGGAATACCATACATAATAGGAGGGGAGACCTCAGTAACAGTGGAGTGATCAACTCCCGGAAATGTGAAGACGCGGATTGCACCCGACATCATTCACCATATATATCTCTAAACAGATCAAATCCCTCGAAACATATCATATCTAGGATGCATCCATACGCCCCCCAGAGGCCAAATCATATACATATAGTGAGCTCATAATCATATCATATCATAATGGGGGACGGTGTGTATCATCACTCGTACACACTGAGTCATGCCATTGGTGCATCAATGACACGGTCATGTTACCTTCATGACTAGGAAAATATATTTGGCTCGGGTATCAAACTGAAGGGTCAAAGTATAATATAAGGGTTCATATCAAAGGTTCATAAGTCAAAGGTTCATATCATATTTCCATAACATAAGTTCATAATCAGAGGTTCATAATCAGATGGTTCATAATCATAAGGTTCATAATCATAAGGTTCATAATCATAAGTTCATAATCATAAGTTCATAATCATAACAAACGAATATCATAGTGAACAGAATCATATCAAAGGATTATGTTGGAATCATATCAAAAGGATCATAGCATAAGGAGATTATAGCAAAGGAATATCATAAGTGAAGTAAAGTCAAGGATCGAAAAGTTATGAGAAATCCCTACTGAAAAGGGATAGAATATTTGTACCTTAATGCCAATGAAAGGAAAGCAAACACGAAGACACCACGCCACGTCTTCTTCGATGAATCTACACGGATTACGGTTCGCATAATAATTATTAGCTCATTTAATGTCGTAACGGATTTTAAATACTCATTATGAAACGCGTTAATACTTTTAGAGTTTAGTTTGGTAAGCGCATTTTTGTTTTATTAATAGGCCGACTTAAGTATTTTAGGTTAAACGCTTAGACACAAAGATAGAATGAAAATCCCTTAGTTCAAAATACCCATTCAAACACTCATAAATGACGCACACAAACACATTATAACGCCAACTTCAACGAGACCAAAAAGTAAATAAACACGCCATCCCTAAATACCCACACAAAATTACCCAAGACACACCGTTCAACATGTCAACGACCCAATTTAACTCACCGATTAGTATTGCATGCAAAACCCTTACACGTATACTCATGACCACACACAAACAACCATATTCCTAAACATGCATTCGTGACCCACCACTTAAATCAAGGACCCATGCTTTACCCATGCATGCAAACGTATACTCTTTTTAAAACATGATCAGACATGAATTAGTGTACCCATAACCTTAACTTGATTAACACATTCAATACTCACACATGTACATACACGCCACTCTACCACTGTCCATGTAACGAGACCAGTTTAACCAAGTTTTTACCATGACTTTTAATTCTTATTATACATTTTGTGAAAAGGTTTAACAACTTCTTGGACTACCCAATACCACCTACGCAAGAAACAAAATTCGATCATAACCATAACGAGACGACAACAGGTTTATGCCCTCCCTTTTTAACACGATTAACATATATGGTTTTGAAGATCTATTAGTCAATGTTACACATGTATGTACTCCTCCTGTCGACATGAACTCAGCCCGCCAAGCACAACCAAACGACACACACGCAACACATAAAATCACCAAACAAATCCCTGACCCACGTTACAGATTCCTATGGTTTTCCAGATGAACGAGGCTCATCAAACGAGTATTAAATGGTCACAATAAGGTTTGTATATCAGATTTTAAAATTACATGAACACAAGTCGATTCAAAACAGAAACCAGTCGATTCAAAACAGAAACCATAGTCGGCTAGTACTTGTTTTAGACCAGTTATTATCAGACCTCATGTGGTGTCTTAAACATTAAAGAGGCATGTTACCTATTATAGGTTTAGTTAATCATTAACTCAGATTGCATACATGTTCAAGTGGTCGATTGGATTAAGAAAACAAACAAAGACTTGTGGTACCTGCTGAGTTGCGAGATCTGTAAAGAGAAGAAAAACTGGAACAAGACCTTATCAAACCCCACGAATCAATACCGAAATTCAGCCCCTTCGAAGCCTCGTGCAACCTTTCCTGGAACCTTTAGTGTCGACATAAAAAAAAATTGAGGAGGGAAACTCTTATGCCATCACTTTTGTTTAGGTGTATTAGGGTTTTTAGTGAGATGTGTTTTGAATGATAAATGGGAAGATTATTTCATTGTGATATGGTGAGTAAATTTAGGAGAAAAATATGGGAGCCTAGGCGTTTCTTATTGCCGAAATCAAGAGGGATTAGGGGACCAAATCTCACATTTATTTTACTTACTAAAATTAACATTGTAATCTTTATTTATTTGGTCTAGTAGTTAGCACATGTAATTTCTTAATGTGTCATATATTTGTAACTATAATGTAAGTTTTATTTTCAATATCTTGTGTAAACCATTATGATTAAATGTCCAACGTTATTGACAAGCTCGTTTTATGTTACGAATTATTGATGAGGGGTATAATGGTCATTTGACGCGTTTACGATTTTAGGGTTTTACAACGATTTTATGGGAAGTGATACTCTCACGGATGCTTTTTATTCATCCACAGCAATTTACCATCATTTTACATTTATACCCTTTCTATTTTCACTTAAAATTTCCCTTTTATTCATCACTATCTCTTTCAGTTATGGCCTAGTGCCTCACTTCCAGTTATCACTATTATATTGTTTGCACTTTGCCCCATCGTTGCCTCACTTCGAACAACGATGACACTAATAGTACATCTCTTCTACCTTACTATATCAGCACCGACCTCTATATATTCTACACTACAATTTCTCTCCCACTTCGTCATGCAAGCTATAACGGAGAAGTTTTTTATCATGCAACCAACTTTGACTCTTTATATTTTAGTACCAGAAAACAACAAATGTACAAAGAATCTAAGCAACGGTAAACAAATATATACAGAAACCAAACAAAAATAAAATAAAAATTACACAAACAAACCTAATCAACCCCTATCCCCACTGTCACTTGAAACATTCCTTCTGATTTGCAATTACCCGGGTTCTTGGATACTTTTTGTCAAAATTATCTAATAATTATATAAGAAAACTCGTAGATCTATTTATTTCATATATATAAATTTGATATATTGATTGTGACATGATACTTCGAGAATTCGTAACAATAAGTGCGATGATGGTGAACGCAATGGCCGGTAAGACTGGGAGTGGAATAGACGAGGATGCACATTGGTTTAATTAATTGGTCAAATTGTGATGAAAATTGGTTTAATTAATTGGGAGGGCATAAAAGTAAAATAAAATGAAATTTCTGTGGATGAATCAAAAGTTGCTTTAGAAATATCACCTCCCTTATTTTATAGATGTTCCCTTGAATATATCGGATGTACGTGAGAGTACACAAAAGGTACTCACCTTTAATAAGCACATGAAGTTTGATGACTTTGATCATCCGATCAAATACGGTGTACCAGATACGGAGTATTAATTTAATTAATGAATAATATTCACTTTTGAAACAGAAAAAGCCAATTTTTACTACCTTATAATACATTTAGGACATTCCCTAAATAGCAAGGCTTAAAATTCAGACTTTCTAACTTACTTATTATGAAAATATAATGTCTCTTACTAAATTAATACATACACATGCTAGCTTAAAAGTTAAACCAATACTTGTAACATTAGTAGTCATTGAATACAAAATTTAAAGTACCTCCAATACTTGTAAAGCCCACTTTTATTACTTTAAAAGCCATGTATTGTAACAGCCCCATTATTGCAGCCACTTTAACAACCCATTAAATGTATTGATTAATACAAAACGGGTATAAAAACCCACAAATAAACACACACAAAAGACCAATCATATCTCACACTCTCTCTCAAAAACGTAAATTGCCACTCATGTGCTAAATACTGGCCGGCTCCACCAACTAAATCATATCTCACTCTCTCTCAAAAACGTAAATTGCCACTCTTGTGCTAAATACGGTCTAGGTGGCCTTCGCTCGCCAAAACTTTTAGTATAATTGAAAAATATTGCACGCAAAAAAATTTAGTTTCAGGGTACCCGCCGCCGCAACGCGCGGGTACCCTGGTAGTTATATTGAAGGCATGTATATTTTAGACGCAATTTGGAACTTCTTTAAAGGAATTTATTTACCAAGTAATTACATATACATGTTTTATACAAAAGTCAACTCATCGATCTACATCATAGAACGTCGACGTGATAAATGTGTAGACCGTGACAAATTAGTCTGTATCTATGGCTGTTTTGCTTTGTATCCTATTGGAAGATGAATAAAATAATATAACATCTAAGCATCAATAAAAATAATTACCACCAAAATCAAATCATAATCAAGATTAAACGAACAAAATTTTCCACTACAATATAACTAGCACGATACAGCGAGTATAGTGAAGTAATTAATTTTTTCTGACGAGTTCTTGTTTTTAGTTGCACATTTTTTATGACAACGACTTTACGATTTCTATCAATTTGGAGAGAAACAATTCACAAATATATTATTCCTGAAAATTTTTTGAAATGCACAATTTTTAATTATTATAAAGTTGGCAAATTAAGGCTGGTAGGCAAGGGTGATTGAGTCACTCACTTTGCCTTCCATTCACCCGCGACTTCCATGCATACCAAGAAGAGTGACGCGCGAGCTTGGTTTACAATGCATATTAAGGTGACTCGCTCACCATTCCCCCCCCCCCCCTTATTTTTTATTTATCAGTGTGTAATATTAAGGGTTAATAACCTATTAAAGCATTATACTTGTCACAAAAAGCAGTTTGACGTAGCGAACAAAAAAAATAGCCCTTTTGGTTACTAAACTTAAATTCTTGTCTTCCTTTGAGTAATAATTCCAAAATACAAAATTGTAATGACTATTTTACCCTTGAATTTATAAAAATTGTATTCTTTGTCCCCAAGTATATAAATAAGCCATTAACATTTTTAACTCATTCTTAGAGTATTAACCCATTAATCTTTCTCTCTTCTCCCAACACAGGCCACCACCACCGGACGGAAAACCACCCGCCGTCGCTTCACCACCGGCCACCACCCCTCACCACCTACACCAAAACAATCCTCTCCACTCCCTCTACCCGATCCACCACCACACGCGCCCAACACAGAAACCAGTTTGTTTCATCACCCACACCGATCTAAACAAAAGTGCCTAGTGGTTACAATAATAAACCAGATTTTACAACTTCACAAAAACTATGAATCAGTTCCCTAGCTTCTCAAATCAAGAACTAGAAGAAAAAGAGCGTACACCAAGGCGAGTTTTGAAACCTACACAAACAGAAGTTTGTTATCTTTTAAAACAAACAAGAAACCACATATTTATTTGGGTTCACTTTTCCACCTGGGTTCACTTCAAGAAACCTACACAAACAGAAGTTTGTTATCTTTTAAAACAAACAAGAAACCACATATTTATTTGGTTATTTCAAGCTTCGCAAAGAATCATAGCAAAATCCAACATCACCTCGATAGCCGCCTCTCATCACCAACGACCACCTACCAGAGATCCGGCACTAGTTTTACCATGCGCCACCAGTATTACGGTGGGTTTATTGTTGGTCTTATTGAAGAAAAGTATCCTGAAGCTAGATCCGGCACTAAAGATCCGGCACTAGTTTTACCATCCGGCACTAGTTTTACCATGCGCCACCACTACCAGAGATGCGGCACTAGTTTTACCATTTTGATTGGTGTTTGATTTGAAGGTATTTGGTTGAATTGATCCAAGTGGGTTTAGTTAATTAATTTTAGTGGGTTTTTATTTCTATGTATGATGATGATTGTTTTATTTTTGATGTTGGTAATGTTTTCAAACGACAAGGACATACAATTATTTTTGATGTTGGATTTTGATTGCTGTTTTATTTCTATGTTAGTGATGATTGTTTTATTTTTGATGTTGGTGGTTGAAAAAAAGGGACGATGGACGCAATGTTTTCAAACAATAAGGACTATTTTTGTAATTTAGCTTAGGGACGATGGATGTAATTTTCGCAAACCCACAGGGACTATTTATGTAATTTGGAAGGGTAAAATGGTCATAATACTCAATTGAAGACGACAATGTCAAGTTTAATGTATAAAAGAGGTATTTTTTTTGTTTGCTACGTCGAACTGAGATTTGTGACAAGTATGATGCTTTAATAGGTTATTAACCCTAATATTAATTTGTAAACTTGCCTTGCCTTGCCTTCCAAGGGTGATTGAGTCACTCACCTTGCCTTCCATTCACCCGCGACTTCCATGCATACCAAGAAGAGTGACGCGCTAGCTTGGGTTTACAATGCCTATTAAGGTAACTCGCTCACCATCTCCCCCCCCCCCCCCCCCCCATTTATTTTTTATTTATCTGTGTGTAATTTTAATTTGTAAACTTATTTTCGAGTACTAAGAACCAAAGTAGTAGACAAACTTTTATTTATTACATAAACAACATTGTAAAGAAAATTAAACCGCGATACATAAAATAAAAGACATAGATTAAAACAACTAATGATAATCCGGGTGATCCCAAGTTTGAGAGTTGTTGGAGTTATAACCATCGCCATAAGTAGAGAACCCCGCTAATCTACTCTCCTCCCACTCTGCATACAAAACGTTGTATTCTTTGTCCCAACGTTCTTGTTCCGCTTGCTCCCTACGAGCAGCTTCCTTCATTTCTCGTAATACTTCTTCATCTTGGAGCATAATTCGTTGTTGTTCTTCCGTTTCTGCTTGATCCTTTTCTGCTTGCTCCCTTTCTGCTTCCTCTTTACGAGCAGCTTCCTCCAATTCTCTTAATGCTTCTTCATCTTCGGGAAATTGTTGGCCAAAGTTTTTTTGTTCGGGAAATTGTTGTGAGAAGTTTTTTCGAGACATTGTTGAGAGAATTTGATAAGAAATTGTGTGTGTGTGTGTGACTTGTGAGTGTGGGTATATATAGGGAAATTTTTTAATTTTGAAATTGAATTTGAATTCGTTACACTGTAGTGTCTGAATTTGATTTTTGAATTCGTACTGTATTTCAACTATTTATTGAATTTTTTAAGTATTAAAAAAAAGTTAAGATGAGTGAGTAGAAGTGAGTGGAAGTGAGAGGAGAGAGAAAACTGATGTGGCGCTGATGTGTAAGGTGAGTGTGGTTGTGCCTTATCATCTAGCCTAACATAAATAGATGGTTAAAAAATAAAAGGTTACAGCACACTCCCCACTTCAAGTGCACATCTGAATCAACCGAATCACTCTAAGGGTCTAATCAATGAAACCGGTGAACCACACGAATTGGTTAAATGCGTGGGGCAGAGGGCTTGTAGTATCTCATTTCCTTGATCCAGCCTTTTTTTATGGAAGGTTCTCACCTGTCCCAGACATTGTTCTCCGACGATGTCCCCAGAGCGAAAGGGATTGATTACCCGAATCAAATCAGAGTTCACGCAGCTCACCCCTGAACAAATATGAGGCAATTTAGTCTTTTTCTTATGCTTATTTCTCAACATTTCAACACTATCATTCATGCTAGCTATATAAGATATAGATTACTCGTCCATGGCGGCGATGGTGTTTAGTTTTTTTGACAAAATCTGTGTTCGCGTATTTTAGTTTATTACTTACAATTTTTTTGTTTCTTTGTGGTTTTCTTCGTAAAACGATATCCACGTGAATGTGGTGTAAAAGAAGGGAAAAGTTGATGAAGTAAATGAGATTGTAGAAAGTTTGTGAGCTCACTTATAATTAATTATTCAAAAAAATAATAGATTTTATTGCCACTTATGAATAATGACATAATAGTGATTTAACATTTTTCATTTTAAAAGTTTTATGCAAAAGATATTATATGTAGGAGCAAGGTTGCAAAAATCGTGAATCGGTAGTGAGGCGGTCGATCCCTCTGTAGCTTGTAATTGGTATAGGCGGGATTAATCGATGATTAATCGGATTGACATTTTTGGCAAGTTTTGGGTATTTCTGGGTATTACCGAAAAGATTTTCAGGGTTGCATTTGTTCAGGGTTGCAAAAATAGCGAATCGGTGATACTTGTATTGGCATTTATGGCAAGTTTTAGGTATTTACGGCAAGTGTTGGTATTTTCAGCAATATTTTCTTTGAAAAACATTTTGTAATAGATATAAACAATGATTATTACTTTATTAGTGATTATAACTAATTTACGGCAAGTTTAGGGTATTTCCGGTAAGATTTCCATGTTTTTGGCAAGTTTGACCATTGTTAACCACCGTTGACCGATTTGTTTGAACGATTTACACAAATCGGAAAAGTCGGTGGCCCAGTAGCACCTAATCGGTGATTAATCGGCCTTGTAGACTTTTTTTGCAACACTGTGTAGGAGAGAAATAGATAAACCATTAGTTTATATTAGGCAAAACATCATGACAGGAACTAAATTTTTAAGCCTGATTAAAAATGGAAAGTTGCAATACTTTACTAACAAACAGTGTTTGAGAAACAGTTGTCAATTTGACATAGTCCTGCTCTTCTATTGGCCAATTCTAGGAACCAAACAAACATGTACTACAGTACAAGTTTACTTTGACTCTGTCAAAGTCAAACATCTAAATGTCAACTCCTGCTCCCCTATAACATTATTCCTATCTCTCACTCTCTTTGCATTCAAACCAAAGAGAGATATGGGGAAAATGGCACACACCACACAGATCAAGCACTCAAGTCACCCTCATCTCCTTCAATTATCGGCCTCGAACCAACTACCTTCTGTTAACTTGAATTGTGCTGGCTGCAACCTCCACATATCTCCAAATGACCATGTCTACACTTGCAGACCATGCAACTTTTTCTTGCATATGTCGTGTTCCAAGTTCCCTCAGTTGATCACTCACCCGTCTCATCGGGAACATGCACTCTCCCTCATTTGCACCCCTATCTACCCAGGTGGTTTCTTTAAATGTGATGCATGCACTCAACATGGAACCCGTTTCAGTTATCATTGTCATACGTGTGATTTCGACTTGCATGTCCTTTGTTCTTCAAAACCCCTTTCGGTGAACACGCAAGTTCATCATCACCCTCTTGTGCTTACTTTTTCTTCTCCATATGGTGAAAAGGAGGGTTTTTCTTGTGATGTGTGTAAGAATGCAGGGTTGAGTGGTCAGTGGTTATACCGCTGTGTTTCTTGTGGGTTTGACGTTCATTTAGACTGCGCCACCAGTAAACTGCAGCATAATCTTTCGTTACCTGGCGCAGCTCCTGTCGCCCATCCAAATCAATATGTGGTGGCTGGACAACCGCTTGCGCATAGCCTGAGCACCGGTCATGCTCCAGCTAACTGGCAACCCCAACAGCAACAGATCTATGCACCTGCTGGTGGCTTTCAAGGTTACCAGCAGCCCTCACAACCACAGCCACAGCTACAGCCTTACCAGATGGCACCACAACAACCGCAACCGGTTGGTATGCAAAATTACCAGATGCAACAGCAACAGCAACAACGACAACAACAACTACTACTACAACAACAACAACAGCAACTACAACTACAACAACAACAACTACGACAGCAACAACTACAACTACAACAGCAACAACAACTACAACTACAACAACAACAACAACCTGGACTGGCGGATGTAATGGTGACAGGTTTTGTTGATGGTATGTGTCAGCAACTTGGCCAGGATTTTGTTCAGAGTCTTACAGGTGGAGGGGACGGCGGTGGTGGTGGTGGTGGCGATGCTGGGGGCGGATTTAGCTTTGAATGCAGTGCAGAATGATGACTACTAAAAGCAGTCATTTGTGAATGGGACAAGTTTTAATTTGTTTCCTAAATATATGTAATGTTATCCATACTTTTGCTTTCCTATTTTGCTTGATTTGACAATTCACGAGGGTGTTTGAGTGACTAAAATATGGAAGTTGGCAATCTTTGATTTGGTTTTGAATTTATCTCTATGATGTAAAACATGTAAAATAAAAAAGATTATGCTGAAACTTATTACAAGAAACATGTAAAAAGACCTCCTATCTTATTCCACAATTTTCGATTCCAATTGAAATTATATACGTACGGAGTAATTTTTACCCTTATTGTGTGTTTTGTTCTTTATAGCCAACATGCCCATTTTGCCACCACTATGTTCTAAATTCAGGACCTTTCGGGTCATTCAAACAATGGAAGAAGCGATGGATTCTCACTTTCACAACACGAAAGTTGAAACAGTAAGATGCTATGGAAGACTGTAAAAATAGCAATAATCATCTTATAGTGGTTTCTTTGTGTTTGTTATCCATTTGGGTACCATATAACTAGGTTCATAGCCATAAGCTTAACATGCATATAGGAGAGTGCATGCTCATGAGTATCCTTCTGCAGCTAGAATATACATTAACCAAGTTTTGGATCATGCGATTTTAACCTGCAATATCAGCACCCGAAATTGTATCTTCAAGTAGCTTTACCAGTTTCTTGCTTCCACCTACTCGAGCTTCATCAATAGGCGTGTTGCCCCATCTGCAAACCAGCAAACCATTAATAGTTAAACATAGAATTTGGATTGAAAGTTTAACATCTTCAACTTTGCCTAATTACTATATGTGGCAAAATGAGTATGCAGGACAAATTGGGTAACAAGTGAAAACTGGTTCGGGTTGATACGGGTAATCTTTGAGAGAGATGAAACGGGCTGGGCTGGATTGTTCTTTCCTATAAATATAGAGTTAACTTTTTTTTATTCAACAGCTTGCAAAAATCAGGAGGGAAGTCCCAGATTGTTTTTGTTAAGTGAATTACCGAGAAAGGGGGGAATGGTTTACTGAATAGTTGCTAATGACATGGAGAAAATCCCATCCGAGATATTTCATCACTCCGTGCACTCTTAAAACCACTTCTATATATAAGTCATGGGTCAACATTGGTTAAGTTTTATCTCTAACATGTCAAAAGGTGATACAAAAAATTGCTAAACAGAAAACTTTTATATGGGATGAAAATCGCCCAAAGTGTCTTTTGATGTAAAAAACCTTGTAGATCATATTATTTAAAAAGTTATACTATTATATCAAAATAGTAGTATAAAGCTAATAATAATATTTTACATACAATTTATATAAAGGAAGATCAATAGTTTTGATTTGAACCAATAAGTGTTTTTTCTCAACCATAACAAGAACAAAAGATTAGCCATTTTGACTTGTTATACAGTCAGTTGGACCTGCCAACTTTTGTTTCAACCCTAAGGAAAATGAGAAGCTTAAAACATACCTGTCTTTGGAGAATACACTCCCTCCAGCTTCTAAGATCAACTTAGACATTGGATACAACCCTTCTGCAGCTGCAATATGAAGTGGTGTACGGAGATCATAATTTTTCGAGTTAGGATTAATCCCATTAGCCAAAACCCTTGTTACAAACTCTAAATCTCCCTTTGCAACAGCCATACAAAGACAATTTCCAGCATTATTCATATCTAGACATGCTCCAGCTTCCACAAGCATCGAAACCACTTGATCGTGACCATTCTTGATTGCTTCCAGTAATGGACTATTTCCATGATTATCTACAGCACAAGTTATAGCAGCCAAAACTAATTAATCCTTTACTTGTTTTTGCTAAATAAGAGGTGGCAAGATGAGCACGTCGTGGGATGACAAGTCAAACGGGTGGGGGAGAAACAAGTCATTTTTAAAAATTGTTACAAGAATGAACGGTGATCCCTAAGAATGTCCCCTCTACGAACAATTTATTTATTCCCTTATTTCATATGAGTTATCATTTTTCTTCCCTCTTAAGGATCATCAAAGCCATAGGGTTGGGTTGATCTGCCGACACTTTTGTCTTATTTTTAAAAGAACTTCATATAGATTATATATTCATTAACTCAGACTTGAAAATGATTGTTACACTAATACACCAATTTTTTTAATAGAACGTTTTAGAAGGTTTTAGGGATTGCTAATAGATTACGGACAAATTTGAATCTATTGGACTCATTGCCATTGTACGTAGCAGAACGTTTTTGGTTTGACCCATTTGAGATTACATTCTGAACCGAACAGTCATAAAATGATTGAGCATACCACATGTAGGTTTGAATAGTAATGCATGACTAAGGAAACGCTAAACACAAAAACTTAATCTTAAACAGAAAAACTTGCCTGTAACATTGATTTTTGCTCCCTTTTGCATGAGAAACTGAACAATGTCTTCATATCCCATAATTGCAGCAATATGCTGTGCATAGATCGTTAGTTTAGGGTGTTAATTGACTAGTTAACTTTACTTACGTTATTAGAGAAGGAAACTTTTCTTCTTACAACAGATCATTTTATTAGTATACATTTAAGGATTAATACCAATGGTGATCTTCCATCATAATCAGTTTTATTAGGATCTAAGCCAGCTGCAACCAAACGCTTAACACGATAGATGTCACCGTTATAAACAGCAGAATTTAACCTTAGAGCCATCTCTAATTCATGTTTTTCAACATGAAGTGTTATGTCAGACTCCAAGATCTTGTTATGGAGGTATGGTTCTTTTCCCTGATAGTAGTAGTGTAGCAAATGAAATATCAATCAGTTATATATAAAGAAATGAACTTCCAGCTGATCAATCTATGTTGTATTAAGGCATATTTCTTAGCAAGATTTACAAACCTCAAGGAGATTGTCTAAAATGATCCTTCCATCTGAGAAGAATACCTCCAATATATCTTTAAGAGATTGTTTATCAACCCGTAGTAGCTTTGACAGCTCACCGACACGAACTGTATCAAGTACTGGGATATTACAAAGGACTGAAATTTCATTCAGAGAGCTACAACGTTCCAAAGTCCTAACACATTTTCCTGATTCATTCTCACTTTTTCCAGCATCCTCCTGTACAATGTTATCAGTTGTGATGACAGGATTCTCTTTAATAACTCAGAAATTCTTATGATAACCAGATAATTCATGACGAAAATAAAAACTTTTGAACGATTTGTTCAGTAAGTTTAATAAAATAGAATAAAAGGTGCATGCTATGATGACATATATTTGAGAGATAGTCCAACTCGTCTAACGATGCTCACTCATTCAATATTATTTCTCAGTGCTAACAAAGCATACTAATCAACCTCATATAATCCTTAATTGAATAACTATATTGGGCCTAACATTTTTGAAAAAACAATTGAAACAGAAAAATAAACAAAATTATCCAACACGAGAAGAAAGGGCTGAAACTGATACCACCACCGTCCCATGACAAACAATGTAAAGCTGATCTGCTATATTTCCTTCTTCAATAATCACTTCTCCTGGAAGAAAAAGTTCTTCCTCAACTTTAATTGCCTACAAGGTCAAACAACCAAATACATTTATATTTCAGTCAGATTTTAAACATGACCATATGCTTACACCTGCAGCACCCAATGTTATAAACACAGTATGATCGTGCATGCCGAAATACTTTTGTATTAAAGTCATATTTTAAACATGACCAGCAACAGAGCAGACATTTGAAAAAAGAATATAAGGTTACATCTTAATGAAGGGTCAAATGAAACTTACAATCTGTTTAATAAAAGCAAGTGAGCATCCCTTAAAAAGAGGAACTTCTTTTACGTATGGCTCATACAACTTTTGTGAGATCTGTAAAATGCAACATTAATTTTATAAGTGAAGTACTAGTCAGTACATGTTAAATATTTTACATGGTGCTGAGAAACCGGTTAACCGTCAAGGTTGAATACTAGCTTAAAACAAAATTATTAAATGTTTTGAAAAAGATTTTTTGTGCAAAGTTGGTCACCTTTTTATGCATCTAAATGTCAAACTATAAATACTATGCACAAGCATGTTTTATATCAATCGGACCTTAGCTCGAAAACTAGCAGGAATACCCTGAAGAACAGAAGTGTCACTATCGCTGCTCTCGTACTGTAAACGCATGTGAGTTTTGATCTCTTTGCTAATCTGCCTCCCAAGTTTGTTTTTGTTCATATATCTGTTTATATCTGTCATTTTATCCCTAAATCTTTCTGTTTTTGATCCTTTCACAATGAGTGCTGCCATATTACCAAGCAAATAAGCACCAAGAATCATATCTCCTGATATATAGATTATTATAAATATCATTTCCCTGTTGTTGACGGCGTGTATATCCCCATAGCCTATAGAATGCACAATAATTGGTTGGAATCAGTAAAGCATCTTCACTTAAACTAATAATGAATGTTACGGGATCTTTCATCATGATGTCATAATCAGATATCCACATGTCTATGAATACATAATAATCTATAGGAATCTCTCTCAGCAATAAAGTATACTTGAAATATTATTCATTACCATGCAAATCATGCGGTTCAAAAACTTCCATATGACATGGACACATGGTGGAAAACTATAGCATAAAATTTCATATTTGTATGATCTTTCATCGAAATCATACACCTTGTGAGGCAACTCACAAAGCAACCAGAATGAATTGCCATAAAAAATCAGAATCCATTCTTAATCTGTGTTTTAGTGAGAAATCATCCTTGTATATTGGAAATGTTTTACTTAAGTGTTTGCTTGTGTTTTATTTTTCATTGATTTATATGTATGTTTGTATGCATAGGAAGCTAATTAACAACCAAATGACGAACAATGTCTTGAAGTATAAGGTTCAAATTTGTCTATATTGGCTATAAAAGAATCTAGAATGCAGTTATTATAAACAAGCTTATGTTTTTAAAACACACACACACACAGAAAGAAAAAAAAGGATTGGTAAAGAAAATTGCTCACCAACAGTTGCCATAGTGACAATGGAAAAATATAGTGAAGTGATGTAGCGTGTCCACAAATCTATTTCTCGAAATTGCGAGTAATTGTAGTCTCCCATCTTCAAACTTCCTATCCATGTATAACCTTCCTTTGCAGGAGGCAGAGTGGTTGCCAAGTAGTAAAAGATACATGCTGCTGTATGTGTACAATAAAGCTCAACAACAAAAAGTTTTATAATTCTTGTGCACAGATAGTTGATTCGAATATCTTTCTCCAATTCCTCAAAAAATTCAGTCACTCGTAGAGCCCGACTTAGCCGGATCCACAGCACGTACCTCACTGCTTCATTTCTTTTACAAGCCTGATAAAAAAAAGTTACTAAGAACACCTATGGTCTGATGCTTATCTGATGTACTTAAAAGTAATATAGAAAATTAAACCCTAGGCATATACTACACATAAGTGACATTTATCTCAGTTACATATGAAATTTCACAATCATCCCATCTTAGTGCTTAAAGAAATACTAAAACTGTTGTCAAAACAATTTACCAGCTAATGCTTGAAACTTAAATCTTGATCAAACTTCTACGCTTCCATCCGTTTAGGATCGTACGTGTTCATATATACATATAACTCTCCAAGTTACACCTATTCTCATTATTTTATCAATTTAGGACTAGTTGTTACAATATTGAACCCCATCTTGTGCAGATACTTTAAATTTATTTAGCATTGCAGAATGTAAAAGAAGATATATTTACAAAGGTAACTCACACTTTATAGTTTCATCGAATTACTAAGTGTTTTTTAGGTTGTTGCTATCTTTAACTATATGTTAGATACATGTAAGGGTGCTCTCACAATGCAATTAGTATAAATCGAGATATATGATAAAGTAATAAAAAAGATTTTTAAGATATTGAATATAACCTTGTAAATGGCATCCAAGGGCAAACAACCAAGAACATCAAGCACGAAACGAGATTTTAAATAGCTGCAATGTAATGAAAACCAAACACATTTGTAAGTTAATGAAAGGGATGAGTAGGTGTTTATCGGCTTGTAGCTTGACAGCTAATAAATTCATATTTAAGGTGTTTCGGACTTGCTAATTCAAACACATTTTCTTGCATTACGTTTTGACATAAGAAAAGCTAACGAGACACTTTTATATACAAGCTAGAATTACATATTTGAATAAGGCACCCTCTTACACTAAAGAATTAAAGAAACAGTCATGATCAGTGAGTACCGAATAGCAATGAGATTGTGATCGCAGATGAGACGATGGGAATGGGGGTCCTTGTAGGCAACGAAAAAACGTAAGACAATATCAATGAGAAAAGCAAGCTGACCAGCAATGTCAAGGAGGAATAGCTTCTCTGGCAGTCCTCGGAAGAATCCAAACTCTACGGGCGTGAAGAAGGATGAGTATACTGCCCATATAACTATAAAGTGCTTCCATCCTACATACCACCTGCATCACATTCATATCCCTTGTAATTACTTCATATAAATTAAACTTGTCTCTTTATTCCCATAATATCACCTACAAGAAATTATCTTTGTAATAGCTTTTACAACAATTTAATTGTGTGAGTGGATCCACTATCTTTCTTGTCACCAGTCCATACAATTGGAATTGCAATTTTCTATCATCTATAAACTTCTATGAAATTGGTGCATTAGACATGCTATTACACTGTGTTCTTGAGTTAAAGGTAAAGAAGAAAAAGAAAGAAAATGAAAATAAAACATGAGAAGTTGTGTTCTCCAGTAATAGAATGAAATTTGGTGTGATTTTATTGATTATTAAAGTAAAGTGTTTCCTCCTAATTTTGAGAGGAAAATGTTTACTTTACATTTTGAGGGAAAAATGTTTACTTAGCATTTAACTTTTATACACTAATCTTTTTAGAGCATTGGATACAGTTTGGTGTCGTCATGTGATGGCGTAGAATAAGTGCTGCAATTTAGCACTTTTTCTTATAGCACAAGAATCTATTACATTAGATAAAACATCTCTCCCTAATATAATATCATTTGTGGCGCCATGAGACACCCATAGACTTGCAATTTTCTATCAAGACACTATAGTTGACATGGTTTGCAAGAATATTCCTTTTTAAATTTAAATACAAACAAGAACAATAAAAAGTATGCGAAAAAGTAGTTATAATCCCACTTTCAGATATCCTTTAAAATTACGTAAATAGCAATCCTTTTTTAGAACTTTTTGTTACAACATTAAAAACCCTCCATTATTTTGAAATTTTAGACACCCTCAACTTACAAATCAGGCTTCGGCCTATTTATCCTTTAATACTCCCCCGCAGTTTCAGCGGCAAAATCATGAAAGCTCAGACTTAGTTGACTCGTAACAAAACTATACAATGGTTGACTTTAGCCGACTGGTACCAATGGTCAGCTAAGTCAACTGGTAACAAAACCGTACCAACGGTCAACTTTAGTCGACCGGTAACAAAACCGTACGAACAATCGACTAATAAACAAACAATAAAACCACTATAACTTCTTCTTTTTTCCAACAATAAAACAAAAATCGGCAACTTCTTCATGTTCTTCTTCTCCACATTGGATTTTGATTCTCCATTGGTTCCTTGCATCTTGTTTGCGCTTGGTTGGGATTTTTAAACCCCAAAACTGTTGAAGGATTTAGATCTGGAAAGGGTTTCAAGGATAAGGATTTGGTACGATAGAAAATAAACTGGTTTTTTTTCGATAATTGAGGGGTTAGGGTTAGGGATTGACGAGTGGCTTGGGGCTTTTGTTGGATCCAATGGTTACGGGTTTGTTGTGTAACCTGGTGGTCACAAAAACCGGGCTTACGCCTGTTTATCCTCTAATACTTTTCAAACTTATTGCTAAACTATAAACAATCAAAAAGATACAATTACTTTCTACTCCTATTAAGTTTGTTTAGAAGTTAAAAAAAAAACAATAAAATAAATAAATAAAAATAAAAAAGAAAGAAAATTGTTTGTATTCATTCTCGACATCAAATCTAATCAATGAATTTCTAACAAGCCTTTTGTAAACCCTCCAATGGGTAGCATAAGGGACTTTCAGCCTCTCGTTTATCACTCTCCTAAATGAGAGATGGTTCCATCTTTTAGTGGGTCATGCTAATCTCTCAAGAGTGTCTAATATGAGTGTTGGAAAGTGGACTCGAACCGCATGATGTTATCGAGCTTTCATCATCTCTCTTTAAATGTTTGGGCCAAGTTTGTGCCACTGTCCCTTAATATAAATTTTGAATGAAAAACAACCTAAGTGAAATAGTTCTTCAGAGTATAGAAGAAAGGCTCATCACAAACTAACACGAAACTCAAAGAGTGAAGATAAGGATCAGGATGATGAAGTCAATGCGTAATGACAATAACACATTTACTCCATGAAGATCTCCTCAACAAAGTGAAGACATTCTGAGACTTATACATTTTAGTAGAATGTTAAGTCTCTGATAAATAAGCGAGAACATCTTGGGAAGATAAGTTTACAAACACTTATCAAAAGTAAAGATGTACTATAGTTGGTAAAAAAATACAAACAGTTGTCATCACTATTCCACCAAAAGTATGTCTTACTAAAAATAGAAGCTAAAGTACAAAGTGTATTTTATCTTATCAAATGTTGACACGTAATTTTTATCCTAAAGGTTTCCATTTCACCTTTACTTATTAAAAGAAGAAAATTGTATCTCTATTATTAAAAGTTAACTCATTTTCCTCCAAAATAGAACTAAGTTCCAGATTTGATTATATGTTTAGTTAAGCATAGTTCTTACTCAAACACTAAATAAAGTTTGCGTTTGAGTTTAGTAAGAAGATCACTACAAATAATTGTCATTCAATCACAAATGGTATTCCGCAAACACTTAGTTATAAATATTTGATTAATATCAATAAAGAATTAAACGTTTAAAATTATATTTGTGTGTTTAAACTGTTCATTCATATAACAAACCGTTAATTGGTAAACTAATATCTTAAACATGTTACTTGACTAAGTTAACTAATAAATAGTTAAGTTATCAAGTAAGTGGAACCACACATACACGCTTTTTCTAACCTACTTGGGAGTGAAGTGTAAGAAATTATGTTCATACCAGAGTTGGAATATGTATTAGAATAAACCAGTGAGCTAATATTACATATTTTAGGTACAAAATCATGCATAAGTTTAGACTCCTCAATCATATATCTCACCAAATTAAATATGAGACTGACTAGCTAGAGAAAGGAAAAGCTTTTTGTTGGTATGGTTTTATTATATACTTAAGGTGGTATATTTCAAAAGGAGCTGAAATATTTTAACAGAAGTGTTGGATGTCGTCTCACCAATTTTGTGGATGAATAACAAAGCTACTTGTCGCAGTGCGGCCACCATCACTTGAGGGTCGCCATCTCGATGGGCTGTCGTACTCCTCCTCTTCATATAAGTCGACCTCTTCCTCTCTTCTTGTCTCCATTTTTAAACCTCTGATTGATAATTAATGAACTAATAATTAACAATATATGTAGACTTCGCTTTAATTAGTACAGAATTATGCCTCAAAATCACTTTATGAAAAGAGATGAATCAAAATATATTCCAATTTTAGTGATTACGAATGTATATAACTTTATTTGAAATGAAAGGCGTACGACCCAACAAAGCAAACAGAAACTTGTTCTAATCGAACAACAACTTGTAAGAGTAGTCCAGTTTTTCATTTACTATTTCCTCATTGTGATGTGTGACTTGATCATTACACTACACATAGTACAATTATTATATCAACATTGTTGAAAATTGTGGACATTACATTTGGAGAAATGACTTTCAAATTCTAAGAATAATGATAACTATGTTTGTCTTTGACAAGAAGAATATATTGTATGACAAAATATGGTGGTAGGAGAATATATACTTAGGTTATCATGTCAATCTCATTCTTCCTTTCTTCTACAATAAGGGAGGCTACGATATATACAGTTAGGATCTTAGAAAATAAATTTATTTTTTACAGAACTTGAGAGTTTAAATACGGAGTATATATGAAGAGTAATATTTGTCTTTCCATGAACACACAAACAAAAAAAAGGTACAATAAGAGACTAATTATTTGATAATGACTGAAAAATGTTTTACAATTTATTGATGTTAAAAGTTGCATAATTTGTTCTATTATTTGTAATCATATATTCACTCCTAAGTTTTTTTGACCACACTTCGAGGATGGTAGTTGGAATGGGTGAGCGACGAGAAGATATTTTTGTTCTTAAAGGAGTGGCTCGAGTTAGAGCTTACAAAACAAATTGAATGGTATTCAAAGTTATGATTTATGGTATCAAATAATTGATTTACTTCCCTGTTTTTTCTTTCTTTTTCTTTTGCTTGGTATTTTTCTTCTTTTTGTTTAACACATTCTGAAAGGGTGTTGATACTCGCATCATTTTATTCGATAGTTACATCACTTTGTACAAATTGTATAGCACAGCGTACAACACTGTAATGCACAGATTGTGGTGAAAATATAAAAAATTGTGGTGTGAATATCAACACTCATTCTGAAACTGAGTGTTAGTGTTACTTATTTATGTGATTATTTTTAGAGTGCGGGAATAGGTTTATATATTGAGTTGATCACCTATAGATCTTATTTAAAGAGTTGATAATAGAGATAAGGGAAGAGATCTAGTGAGAAGAGAAAATAAAATGAGAAGAGTGAGAAATATTCTGAGCCACACATTTCAAATGAAAAAAAAGAATTTTAAAGGGAGATGCATTTACTTTTGTAGGTGCATCTGAAATGTGCGGTTGTGGTTTCTTCTCATTCTTCTCATCTCAACTTTATTTCTCATTTGATCCTCACTCATAGAGATAAAAAGAAAAGAAATTTGTGGGTCTCCTAGCCATATTCTCCGTCTATCCATCACAACCAAACTTCATTAAAACACTAGTTTGACACTCCGTTCTCAAGATGTTTTAAGAGAAAAAAGTGAAAGAAAAGAGAAAAAACTAAATTTATGTGTGTTCTCAAATTTTTAAGAAAAAAGTAAAGGGTTGTTTGTTATAAGGGTTTTGAGTTGGAGAAATAGAGTGATTGATTAAAAATGTTGTTTTGTTCAAAAGTTTAAAAATGATACTATTGAATTAACATCAAATTTCATTCCACACTAAATGGGTGGGTGATCCATAAAAAGAACTAACATGTCCCACGCTTCTATTTTTTCCACCATGATTTTTTATTCTAAATTATTTTCAATTAAAATCAAAATCTAATTTCAATCTCGTCTACTAACCAAACGCACCCTAAATGGAAAGGGTTTAAAGTGAGTGGATATATGATGCTTTTTTCAATAAAAATGTTTTCATCTTATGTTTTAGACGAAAGTGGTGGAAAGAAGATGTGTTTATTTATATGGGTTTTTCTAACTTGTGCCCTAAGGGCACAAGTTAAGCACACAAAAAGTACACCGAAAGTACACATGAACTTACATAAAAGTACACTTGTCTGTACTTTTATGTGGATCCCAGTGTACTTTTCAGTGGGTCCCTGTGTACTTTCGGTGTGCTTAACTTTATATTGACTATATTGTCCTTACAAGACTAATTATATTTTGTCTTCTTCTACTTTAACATGCGGGCAAAATTGTTTAGTTGAATATTCTTTTCATTACTTCTCCTCTTCTTTTATACAATTAAAAACACAAATAAATTATAACAATCTTTACATTTCTCGCTTCGCCAAATACCATCCTCCCCTTCACCCTCCACTTTATTTCCTTTCCCCTCGAAATAAAAGCTCGAGAACAGAGTGTAACTTTTGATTTTTTTTTCTTTAAATAATGAAGAAAAACACATTCAATTGATAACAAAACACTTTTATTACTCACAAATCAAGTTTACAATCACCAGAAAACTATTCTCAAACAATTTATTAAACCAGAACAAAATATTTGATGTCAATCAAATATAACAATATCAGAACATCATAAACAAGTGTTTTGATCAAGAGAATCAAGAACACAATTAGGGTTTACAAGAGAGCAGTAATTTTAGAGAGAGGATTATGAGAGAAACGTATATCAAGATAATGAGAGAAAGACTTTTTCTTTCTCTTTATATAGCCATAGTATTTCTGCCTTGCATCTTCATCTTTATCAACTTGCTATACATGTCCCAAAGTATATCACAGCCTTAAATATTTGCACTTCAAGTCCCTCAAGAGTCCTAGAACTTCAACATCCAACTCCTTAACTTCTCATCAACAAATAAGCTCATACACAACAATCTGCAATCATAATAAACAGTATCAGATTAAAAATAAGCTCTCACATTATGAATCTTAACATCCCCCCTTAATCTGATATCTGATATATGTCAAACATGCTAAGATTTTTGACCAAAAAATTATGTTGTAATGTATCCAACCCCTTTGTAAAGATATCTGCAATTTGATTTGCAGAATCTACCTTAACTGTTTTAACAACACCATTTAAATTTTTTTCTCTAACAAAATGCAAATCAATCTCAAGATGTTTAGTTCTTTCATGGAAAACTAGGTTGGCAGCTATTTTAATAGCAAATTTGCTATCACAGTGAAGAGGAACAGGTAAAAGACCAGATATATTGAGATCTTTTAAAAATTTTAAAATCCAAATAACTTCACTGGTTACTGAAGCAAGAGCTCTATACTCTGCTTCAGTAGAACTTTTTGAGAGAGTAGGTTGCTTTTTACTTTTCCAAGATACTAAAGACCCATTTAAGAAAACACAATAGCCAGTCCCAGATCTTCTAGTCACAATACACTTAGCCCAATCAGCATCAGAATAAGCAAGAAGAGACATACCAGAATTCTTAGTAATATGAATACCCAAACCTGGAGCTCCTTTTAGATACCTAAGTATCTTTAAAGCTATTATGAGATTAGACTTAAGTGGATAGTGCATGAACTGACTCAAACAATGAACAACATAAGATATATCAGGCCTAGTATTAGTCAAGTAAATAAGCTTGCTCATAAGCTTCTGATAATCAGTAATATTATCAAGTAAAGGATCAATATCAGTAGCTTCATTAGAAATAACAAGTTTGGACTACAAAGGAGTTTTAGAAGGTTTGCAACCAAGCATACCATACTCACTTATCTTTGATTTAAACAAATCCCTTTATCAGTATCAGCAACTTCAATACCAAGAAAATATTGTAACTTTCATAAGTCTCTAATCATGAACTTAGTTTTAAGAAAGATCTTGAAGTTGTTAATTTCATCAACATTATTCCCAGTAACAATAATATCATCCACATAAACAAGTAATGCAATAAACACATCATCTTTAGACTTAGTGTATAATGAATAATCACTTTTACTTTGAGTAAAGCCATTTTCAATAAGAGCATATGTAAGTTTAGCATTCCATTGTCTAGGAGCTTGTTTTAAACCATATAAGGATTTTTTAAGCCTGCATACCCTGTTATCACCTTCAAGGAAAAACCCTTCTGGTAATTTCATGTATACAGTTTCATCAAGATCACCATAAAGAAAAGCATTGTTAACATCAAGTTGAAAAATAGGCCAATTATTTTTAACTGCAACATTAAGCAAGCATCTAACAATGACCATTTTAACAACAGGGGAGAAGGTTTCCTCATAATCTACTCCTTCTTTTTTATTATACCCTTTAGCAACCACTCTAGCTTTATATCTATCTATTTCTTCATCAGACTTATACTTTATCTTAAATACCCATTTACTTCCTATAGCTTTTCTACCAGGAGGTAATAGAGTGATTTCAAAAGTATCACTTCTATATAAAGCCTCAATTTCATTATTCATAGCATCAGTCCAATAGATAGATTTAGAAGCTTCAAAATAGTTTTTTGACTCATGACTTTTATTTAACTGAACTATAAAACAATAATTTCTAGAGTTAAGCTTAGAATAATTCACAAATTTTTCAATACCATACTTAACCTTAGATTTAACAACAAAGTCATTATAATTTCTAGGAAAAACAGAAGGTCTAGAAGACCTTCTCAAAGGTACTTCTTCCTGAACTAGAGAATTTAAATCTTGATTCAAATTACCCTCATAATTAATATTTTCTTCAAGTGTAGTTACCATCTCATCCTCATCAGCAAAAACACTACTATCACTGTTATGATCAGTGACAGGGTCTCTACCAGATAGAGGAGAGTAGCTACCTTCACTTGGTGACTCAATGTCACTATTCAGATTAGGGTCTACTCTCTTTTCATCATTGGGTAGTTCAGGGGTTTCAACATCAAAAAAGTTCAAATGATTTAAGTCTTGAACATTTTCAGAAGTATTATTGTTCTTATCAGCAGTAGATTCCTTAAAAGGAAAAATAGACTAAAAAAATTTGACATCTCTAGAAAAGATGAACTGATGCTTATCAAGACTATATAACCTATATCCCTTTTTAGAATTAGAATACCCCATCATCACACATTTTTCAGATCTACTACTCAATTTGTCATGATTATTAACAATAGTAGCAAAGCATAAACAACCAAACATCCTTAAGTCACAGAGAGTAGGTTTTTTTTATCATATATCATCTCAAATGGAGATTTCCCATTAAGCACAGAAGAAGGCAATCTCTTAATAAGAAAAGTAGCACTAAGAACACATTATGTCCAAAACTTAAGAGGAATTCCCCCTGAAACAGAAGTGATCTAGCTACATTCAAAAGATGCATATGTTTTCTTTCAGCAATACCATTTTGCTGTGGAGTGTATGCACAAGAGGTCTGATGGGTAATACCTTTTTCCTCACAGAACTTAGAAAAAGTATGATTAACAAACTTAGTACCATTATCACTTCTAAAACTCATAATTTTTTTTTATCAAATTGAGTTGCAATCATATTATAAAAGATAGTGATATAGTGAACAATTTCATCTTTGGTTTTAAGTAAGTATACCCAAACAGCCCTAGTGTAATCATCCACAATAGTCAAAAAATATTTATAACCTTCTTTACTAGCATGTCACACCCCCAAATTACCTGTTTTGCAGCGGAATGGAATACCTGGGGGATGACTGTCATAGCATCACAGTTACAGTTATATTGAACGACCTAAAGTGTCGTTTGAAAAATACATCGTTTGATTGAGTAAAATAATTAGAGTTTACAAAGTATAGGTCCCAAAAGATTTCCAAAGTACCAAAATGAATTTGTTACATTCAAACGATAATTAAGTGCATAAAATGTATGTGAGACGCGTCAACTCAGCGACTCCATGCAAGCCATGATGATATGCTAATACCTGAGATAAAACATGCTTAAAATGGTCAACACAAAGGTTGAGTGAAATCCATAGGTTTAATTAAATCGTTTGAACACAATATTCGTAGTGTGAGTTACGTTGTTTCACACTCATCGATGAAAACAAAACAACATTTATTTCACTAAGTTCATGACAACCAAAGCGTAAACCTCGTACCAATATAAATTGGTAAAATCGTTTCATCGCAGCGCTAATAGGTAAACTTGCCAATTTACCTTAATGATTCAAATATAGTGCGTTCGATTTCCCCTAGATGGGTCAATAAGAACGGGAGTGTTAATTCCAATAGGCCTATTCACAATAGTCGCGCTCACTCGCAAGTGACTAATGGTGCATGATGTAGGGAATTCAAACATGGCAATTGATTACTTAGTGACAATAAAAAATTTGGATATAGCATACAGTTCAAAGCATTTGTGTTCGATTAAAAATATAGCATGTATCTCCCCCAAGAGTTTGTAAAACAATTAAGTAATAGAAAGTGTGACTATGAACTCACTTGGTACAATGATGCGATGGCAAAAGTGAGTATACTGAAATGAGGCGCAATCTCTAACTGCGACCTATTATGAATGATATGATTCTAATATAAGTCATGAAACAATGTCGTACATGCAAATTCACATGATATCCATACCACTTGTACATTTTTGAAAATGAAGTTTATCGTCGAAATATATGTTTATGACATCTCGTTATGTTATAAAATACTTTACAAGTATTTACGTTGAAACAACATCCTGCGATAGTCGTTTAGTGATTTATCAAGAAATTATAGCTTTTCGTCGCAAAACAATATAATTTGACAATTCATGAAAGTAACTAAATGGCCTCGAAAAGCTAGTCGTAGAATAGTGAATATCGAGTGTTAGAAAACAAACTCAACGGTTTTGGAAAGCTTGTAGCATTATCTCAAAGTTTTAGCTTTTAAATTTTTATCATAAAGGTCTCGATCATGGAGAAAAACATAGGTGAAGTAGGGTACTTGTACCAAAAATATTGTTTAAGGGTAATTTTCGGCAAAGTTTGAGTGACCGTATTTTATTCGTTACAACTCCGTTTGACGAACGATTGAACATTTTGAAAAATAGGCTAGGTGAACTTACTTTTACTAGAAGACATCGTTTTCTAAAAAGTATTCTATCGATGTTATAAACGACTCTCAACATGGTCTCTCGCGACTATAATTTTTGGCTATTAGAAAATATATTAGTGTTCTACTTGTGAAAATAGTTACGTCAACCTTATTTAAACACGTGTAATTTAATCGTTATAAGTCCGTTTTCTACGTTTTATATATCCTTAACTTCGTGTTAATGTATACTAATATATTTTTGATAAATCGACTCATTTAGATAACGCTTAAGACTCATTTTTTACCCTTAAAAATCTGGACAGCATGCTGATTTTCCGGAAAAATATAGTTTTCGTCGTTAAACTTGAAAATAGCATAACTTCTTCGTTATAACTCCGTTTTAACCCGTTCAAGCGACCACGTTTTCGTTTTAAAGTATATTTTCTGAATATCTAGCCCAAAATATTTTGTAAACTGTCGAAATTTCCAGACTTATCAAAAATGATCAGACCTTATTTTATAGTTGTTGAAATTGATTTTTCTCGCGTAATACTTATTCTAACCACTTCAAATCAACACCAAAGCTATTCTAAACCTACCATACACCTTCTTAGGGTGTCATGGGTTCCTAGATATCATCAAAAATGATATGTTTCAAGGGATTAATTATATGATGGTATATACTAATTATAAGTACTAAAAACATTAAAAGTGGTATAGATACTCATATAACTTGCTTGTTTTCTTTCAAGCATAATAAAATGACCAAAGTATGAATATGAAAGATTAAAAATGATCATGAAATGCTTACTAGTGTAGTGATGAGGTTTATAGAACAAGGTTTTTCCTAAATACCCTAGGTTTTTATTGCAAAACCTTAATTAAGAGTATGCTAGTGTTGTATAAATAACTTGTTCTTGAAAAAATTTGGCTTCCTTGTTGCTCTTCTTCCTTGGCCGGTTTATACAAGAGAAAATGAGAGAGTTTTGTAGCTTTCACCTAAGTATATTAGTGTATGTTTGTTTATGTAAGTATATTATTAAAGAAAGATACATGTGTTAAGTCTAATATAGTATATGTGTAAGGTCTAGGATAAAGATTTTTATGTACATTATGTTGTGTCATGTTGTTTTGGTCGACAAGAAGAAAAGAAAAAGAAGGGTAGTGTATTTTTTTATTAGTAAATGTATTAAAGTGTATGTATAGTTCATTAGTTTGTAAGTTGTAAGTTAAAATAGGTATTTGGGGTAGCGTTAGCTAGAAATAAATTTTAACGGAACAAATTAAAATATATCGAAGTCGTAAAAATTATAAAAATACATTTCTTATAAGAATTGAGTGAAATAATAATTATCGAGTAGTATATACGAAAAACCGTCGTAATTATATAAATATAACAATTTATATACAAAATAAATTTAAAACACCGGGTAAACTAATAATATAATTTTTATAGTCTTAAAATAAGTATAAAAATATATTAGGATTATTTTTGGAAGTGTCGGATCAATTTTCAAAATAATTGATTATGCGATAGCGTTTATTTAATAGGAAATTATACGTCTAATGAAAAATGCAAATCCATGCATGAATTAATATGACGATGATGTTACTAATGATATGTAGACTAAATCTAGTCTATATGAAATGTCCTCGGTGATTTTTCATGAATTCGCAGCTAAACCCTTACGGTTACGCGAATTTGATACTCGTAAACCTAGTTTACGTAAAATGATGAATAGTGAATCATGAATAGTGATTTTTCTCCGGGAATGAATAGTGTTTTATGAATAGTAAAATTTTAAAATACGTTCTTAGAATATCATATCGACTTCAAAAATGATGAATAGTACAATGATGAATAGTAACCGATGAATAGTAAATTCCCCGAGATGAATAGTGAAATTATCAAAGTTTGTAAAATGACCTGAAATTACGATTTGTCACATAGCAACCTTATAAGGTCCCCAAAGATCTAAATGAACAAGTTCACCTAAAACAGTTGAAGTATGATCACTTAAAAGAAAAGGTTCTCTAGTTTGCTTAGCCCTTTGACAAGTTTCACAAACCAAATATTGATCTTTTGAATTAAATTTCAAATCAGATTTTAAAACATTTAGAACAGGGTCTGCAGGGTGACCAAGCCTGCATTGCCAGTCAAATTGAGAAAGTGAAGTTTGAAACAGAGAGTTATGACTTTTCAAAGAGATACCTCCAGAATTGAAATAATATAAACCACCAGACTGATTACCAGTCCCCAGAACTTTTCACATATTCAAATCCTGATTCAAGAAATAACATTTATTATCATCAAAGGAAACCACAATTTTATTATCTTTAGCCAGTTTATGAACAGAAATTAAAGTGACACAATATTCTGGTATAACCAGAACATCATATAATATTAAAGAATCAGTAAGTTTGAGATTTCCAATTTTGGTAATAAAAGCTTCAGTGCCATTAGGATGACCAACATTTATTTTAAGATGAGAAATATCAAAAGCATTTATTAATTCCTTGTCACAATATGTCATATGCTGGTTAGCACCAGAAACCACAATTTTTCCATCAGAAGTAAGTTTAGATTTCAAATTACAACTTGTGGAAAAAAAACTTATGAAAATTCTGATTAAAAACTCTGCTATTATTAAAAATAAGTACCTGCCATATTGGCCTGCACACTATTTCCTTTGAGTGTATTGTCTTTGATGAGAGAAATGAGAGAAGTAAGTTGTTAATCTGTAAATCCAGAAGATGAACTAGACCCCACAGAGTTATTATTAGAAAACCTTTTGGTAGCATTCTGAGGTTTATTATTGTTACCCGTTTTTCCAAAATTTGAAGGATACCCAATCAATTTAAAACATCTATCTTGAGTATGGCCATTAAAACCACAGCTTACACAAACAAGAGTAGAACCAGTATTCCTTCTATTATCATACACTCTATTAAAATTAGCAGAAGGATTATTAGATTAAGCATTCTGATTAACAGGTCAAACAGATTGACTTGTCTGATTATTAGTCTGATTCACAACTCTAGAAGTAAAATCAGAATTATGATTTCTACTGGTACTTCTAGACACAACATTCCTATGATTCTCCTCACTACTGATAATAGCATAAGCACCTTTAACATCAGGCAAATGATCTCTAGAAAGAATATTACTTCTTATTTGCATATAAGTATCATCCAAACCCATTAAAAATTGCATTGATTTCATAAGTTGATTATGCCTTTTAAAATCATCAGCAGCATAACAAGTGCATCTAGGTAACTGAACCATAGCATCAAATTGTTTCCACAAAGTACTCAATTTCTTAAAATATTCAGAGATTGTAGTATCATTATGAGTTAATGAATTTATCTTATGATGCAAATTAAAGGTTACAGAACCATCAACCCTGTCAAAGGTATCTTTTAACTCATTGCACATAGCAGATGCACTTTTAGAAAAAATTTGCCCAAGAAACAACTCTTCAGAGATGAAATTTAGAATCCATCCAAAAACAATAGCATTAACCCTGTCCCACTGTCTACCCAAAACTTCATCAGTATTGGACCTTCTACATGTTCCATCAATAAAACCAGTTTTATTTTTGCCCTCTAATGCTAAAAGCATTGCACAAGACCAAACATTATAATTTTCAGTTCCTTTGAGTTTTATTGAGACAACAGTTAAAGAAGCAGAGTCATTTGGATGTAAATGTAGAGGATCACTCAAATCCAATTTACTTATTAAAGTGACAGGGTTCAGGTTCATACTCATCATCTGTATAACCATGAACAAAATTATGAACATACATTATATCAAGAAACAGAAACAAGCACACAGATAAGTAGAGAAAGTAGTTCCCAGGCTTTCCTTGCTACTAAAGTGGTAGGTCAAGGGCGCACACAAGCACAACAAATAACAAAACAAGCAATCAGAAGAAGAAAAAAACCCCCTACTCAACCAACAACCAATCACAACTTCCAATAATCCCAAATCCTATTCTCTGGCAATCTAAACAGAAAATAAGAACATAAATGAAAAAAGAAGGGTGAGAGAGGTGTTACAGACCACGCAAGAACAGTCAGCAGCGGAATAACAGATCTACTATACCCTAGATTCACTTAGTCTACGGATATAGCAGATATACAGCAAGAACCCAGAACCAAGATCCAAGAACCAACAAACCCTAATTTTTAGAATTAGGGCAAATCACTAGAACCACTTTCAATCTTAACCAAATCATCAGATCTATCGATTAAACAACCTTAATCGATCTCAGAAGCCTTTAATCACAAAAGCCCCAAATTCCACCAAACCTTAATTTTCTCAAAAATTATTTTATAATATGACGAGATGTCATAAACATATATTTCGATGATAAACATTATTTTCAAATGTACAAGTGGTATGGATATCATATGAGTTTTCATGCACGACATTGTTTCATGATTTACATTAGAGTATATCATTCATAATAGGTCGCGCTTAGAGATTGCGCCGCATTTCAGTGTATCCACTCTTGTCATCATTATAATTGCATCAGGTGAGTTCATACCCCGCTTTTACTCATTTAAATTCTTACAAACTCTTTGGGGGAGATACATGCTTAAATACTTGTTTTTACTCTTGCGAATACTCAAACCATTTATATAATTGTGTTACACTATACTTCTTATACTCTTTGGACATTATGTGTGGTTTATTGCGATATGTGCCTTAATGTGCTAAACTTGTTTTCAATTATGCCTCAACATACATACATTAGCAACTGGTTAACTCCTGCGGGAGCCGGCGGAGAGGTATTGATGGTACTATCGGGCTGACGCCCCCACCCTTGTGTCCCTGATGACTTGACCTGGGGTGAATATAATCCGTTATTCAATGAGACACAACAAACAATGTAGACTTGTCAAGAGGTTCAGTTGGCTGTGATTCTTTGCATTAAGTACTCGTGTATATCGTATGCACATATGTCCTACTTACAAAGAAGATTGACATCATGCTCTTGAACATAAACTATACACATTTTGGCAGTGGGTTGTGAACACACAAGTTGCAAGTTTTGTATGGGCAGAACTTGGAACTGAGTGGATTTACAATGCCTTTGCTGCATGAATATTCTTTAAAGGCTTTACATTTCAACACAAACTCTATGAACTCACTCAACCTTTGTGTTGACACTTTTTAGCATGTTTTATCTCAGGTATCTAAGGCATTCACTTCATTTCATGCATATGGACATATCATAGAGTCGTGGTGACGACGCGTCACACATGGGATTTATGCACTTTAAAAACATCGTTTGGCTTGTATCAAATTTATTTCCGTACATATTGATTTTCATTTGGGACCTATACTTTGTAAACTCTGATTGTTTTAATAAATCAAACGATGTGTTTTCCAAATGACACTTTAGGTCGTTCAATATAACTATAACTTTGATGCTATGACAGTCATCCCCCAGGAATTCCATTCCGCTGCAAAACAGGTAATTTGGGGGTGTGACAGATTGGTATCAGAGCATCGGTTATAGAGAACTAGGTTGCATCATTGACCCTAGACTATAACTACATCATCATAGCATCTCATCATATCATTATAAGTGCATACTCATTATACATGCGGACTTATGACTCAACACCCAACATCATATGAGTCGATTAGTCCAAGCATTGCATAGTTACTCCTAAATTATACATAGCCTGATCACCTATGTCTAATTCAGGAAGAATCATGCAATGAAGGGAGTAGTAGTCTCATATGTGTAAGCAATTCCGTAATCGAGGCAAATTTTCAAAAGAATTTCTTCAAACCACTTGTTTCCAGTTTGATCCGAGTGACAGTTCTTGTTTGATGAGTTGCAAAGATCAAGCTAGAAACAAGTTGTTACCGAAATCGATTTAGCCTAATCGTATGACAGTTCTTGTTTGACGAGTTGTGGGATTAAGTAAAAATCGGTTACCTAAAAGTCTTTTGAGGGTTTTGCTCGAGAATGGGAAAGTTTGCCACATCAAACCCTAAACCGGAGAGACCAACACGAACTGAATTCAGGGACTGAATTCCTTTTTGGGTGGGCGAATGTGACAACTCGTAATTTCAGGACATTCATATAGACTAGATTTAGTCTACACATCATTAGTAACATCATTTCATATCAATTTATGCATGGGTTTTGCATTTTACATTAAACGTTTATTTTCTTATTAAATAAACGCTATCGCGTAAACATTATTTGAACATTTGATCCGACATTTCCAAAACTTATCCTGATATATTTTTATACTCATATTAAGATTATAAAAATAATATTATGAGTTTACCCAGTGTTTTAAATTTATTTTTTTATATAAATTGTTATATTTATATAATTACGACGGTTTTCTTAAAAACTACACGATAATTATTATTTCACTCAAATTTTGCAAGAAATGTATTTTTATAATTTTTATGACTTCAATATATTTTATTTTGATCCGTTAAAATTTATTTTTTGTTAACGCCACCCTAAATGCTTAAATATGTATACAAGTTACTAAATGTCTTCAAATAACTTTACATCTACATATACTTACACATTTAAATACCTAATAAAAAAAATGTATTAACTAACTACAATCACACCCTTGTCGACAACAAGGGTGAGTCACTTCAAATTTTGCAAAATATCTACCTAAGTTATACATATATTATATTATACTACATGTTAAACATACATACTAAGAATACAAAGTGTGAAAAACAAAAAGTTCTCTTCCTTTTCTTCTCCACATAACCGGCCACACCATATGACCAAGAAGGTGATCACAATTTTTTCAAGTCAAGTTAATTAACAATCTAGTTACACTCTTGATTAAGGTTGTGAAATAAAAACCTTCGGTGTTTAGGATTTAACCTTTGTTCTTTTAAACCTCATCAAGTAACTAGTAAGCATTTCATGTTCACTTTCATCTTTCATATTCATATCATATTCATTTTATCATGCTTGAGAAAAACATACAAGTTATATGATGTCTATACCACTTAAATTGTTTATAAACTATATAAATTCATATATGTTATCCTATAATTACTCCTTGAAACATATCACTTTTGGTGATGTCTAGGAACCCATGACACCCTAAGAAGGTGTATGGTAGGATTAGAATAGCTTCGGAGTTGTTTTGAATTGGTTAGAATAGGTTTTGCGCGTGAAAAACTCATTTCGACAAGTCTATTTAAGGGTCTGACCTTTTCTGTGAAATCTGGAATTTTCGACAGTTGATAAAAATATTTGGGCTAGATATTTAGAAAATATACTTTAAAACGAAAACGTGGCCGCTTGAATGGGTTAAAACGGAGTTATAACGAAGAAGTTATGCTATTTTTAAGTTTAACGACGAAAACTATTTGTTTCAGAAAATTCAGCATGTATTCTCAACTTTTTACGAGTCAAAAATGAATCTTAAGCGTTATTAAATGTGTCGACTTATCAAAAATATATTAGTATATATTATCACGATTCCGAGGATATATAAAACGTAGAAAACGGACTTATAACGACTAAGTTATTCACATTTTAAACAAGTTGCCGTAACTATTTTATATAAGCATAACTAATATATTTTCTAATAGACAAACATATCGGCCGCAAATGACCATGTTGAGGGTTGTTTTTAACATTGATGGAGTACTTTTATGAAACGATGTCTTCTAGTAAGAGTAAATTCGCCTAGCCTATTTTCCAAAACGTCCAACCATTCGTCAAACGGAGTTGTAACGAGTAAAATACGGTCACTTAAACTTTGCCGAAAACCACCCTTAAACAATATTTTGGATACAAGTACCCTACTTTACCTATGTTTTTTCTCCATGATCGAGACCTCTATGATAGAAACTTAAAAGCTAAAACTTTGAGATAATGCTACAATCTTTCCAAAACCGTTGAGTTTGTTTCCTAACACTCGATGTGCACCATTTTACGACTAGCTTTTCGAGGCCATTTAGTCACTTTCATGAAATCGTCAAATGACATTGTTTTACGACGAAAAGTTATAATTTCATAATAAATCATTAAATGACTATCGTAGGATATCATTTCAACGTAAATACTTGTAAAGTATTTTATAATATGACGAGATGTCATAAACATATATTTCGATGATAAACATTATTTTCAAATGTACAAGTGGTATGGATATCATATGAGTTTTCATGCACGACATTGTTTCATGATTTACATTAGAGTATATCATTCATAATAGGTCGCGCTTAGAGATTGCGCCGCATTTCAGTGTATCCACTCTTGTCATCATTATAATTGTATCAGGTGAGTTCATACCCCGCTTTTACTCGTTTAAATTCTTACAAACTCTTTGGGGGAGATACATGCTTAAATACTTGTTTTTACTCTTGCGAATACTCAAACCATTTATATAATTGTGTTACACTATACTTCTTATACTCTTTGGACATTATGTGTGGTTTATTGCGATATGTGCCTTAATGTGCTAAACTTGTTTTCAATTATGCCTCAACATACATACATTAGCAACTGGTTAACTCCCGCGGGAGCCAGCGGAGAGGTATTGATGGTACTATCGGGCTGACGCCCCCACCCTTGTGTCCCTGATGACTTGACTTAGGGTGAATATAATCCGTTATTCAATGAGACACAACAAACAATGTAGACTTGTCAAGAGGTTCAGTTGGCTGTGATTCTTTGCATTAAGTACTCGTGTATATCGTATGCACATATGTCCTACTTACAAACAAGATTGACATCATGCGCTTGAACATAAACTATACACATTTTGGCAGTGGGTTGTGAACACACATGTTGCAAGTTTTGTATGGGCGGAACTTGGAACTGAGTGGATTTACAATGCCTTTGCTGCATGAATATTCTTTAAAGGCTTTACATTTCAACACAAACTCTATGAACTCACTCAACCTTTGTGTTGACACTTTTTAGCATGTTTTATCTCAGGTATCTAAGGCTTTCACTTCATGGCATGCATATGGACATATCAAAGAGTCGTGGTGACGACGCGTCACACATGGGATTTATGCACTTTAAAAACATCGTTTCGCTTGTATCAAATTTATTTCCGTACATATTGATTTTCATTTGGGACCTATACTTTGTAAACTCTGATTGTTTTAATAAATCAAACGATGTGTTTTCCAAATGACACTTTAGGTCGTTCAATATAACTATAACTTTGATGCTATGACAGTCATCCCCCAGAAATTCCATTCCGCTGCAAAACAGGTAATTTGGGGGTGTGACAGTTTACAAGAGAGCAATAATTTTAGAGAGAGGATTATGAGAGAAACGTATATCAAGATAATGAGAGAAAGACTTTGTCTTTCTCTTTATATAGCCACAGTATTTCTGCCTTGCACCTTCATCTTTATCAACTTGCTATAACTGTCCCAAAGTATATCACAGCCTTAAATATTTGCACTTCAAGTCCCTCAAGAGTCCTAGAACTTCAACATCCAACTCCTTAACTTCTCATCAACAAATAAGCTCATAACAATCTGCAATCATAATAAGCAGTATCAGATTAAAAATAAGCTCTCAGATTATGAATTGTTAGGATTTAAGAAGGATAATCAGTAATAAAAGACCAAAGTATAGCAACAAATTGTTCTATGTAACATAGCAGATATAGAACTTTGTAACTTCACTTCATAATTCTGTTATAAATACCAGCTTCTGCTCCCAAACTTCTGATCTTCTTATGTTTCAGTTATGATAATTTGTTGCTATACTTTGGTCTTTTATTACTGATTATCCTTCCCTAAATCCTAACATGAATCTTAACAAATAATCATATAATCATATAAAACGTATATGTTTGATCATAAAACACAATTGTCAGGATCAAATAATCCAAATATGACTTTATATACAACTTTAGTCTTTAATAATCAGAGACCTCTAAAAAATAGAGGCCTCAAGTCATTGATCACCCTCAACATGCTAAAATCAAGTTTTCTTAACTAGTTAAACACATTAAATTTTCTAATATCATCTTCAAGTATGAGAAAACTTGATTATACAAATCTAGTTAATATGTTTATCTAAATCCACTGTTGAAGTTTCAAGAATCTAATCACAAGTAAACTACTCAAGCTTAAAGGAATGAGATCATGTAGTTCAAAAACTGGATTGAGATTTCAGGTAGTGTTTTGTAATTTTTCGAACTGTTAAGTGGTTAAAGTTGTATAATACCCATATTAAATGTATCATTGAGATTTTCTTAATTTCTTTTTCAATACAATACTTCTTTTGTCTTTAAATTATTGTACATCGATAAAAACACACTGTTTAAGAAAAATACAATTATTACTACTTTGAATTTTGGAAAAGCAACAAAATGACAGTTTTAGCCTATGACAATTAGTTAATGCTTCCATTAAGTTTTATAAATAATACAGTAATTCAGATTAGGGTAATATGATAAGGTAAAATCTTTTTAATTTCTATTTATTTTTAGTAGTGGATAATTTTTTAGAAACAATTCAAAAAGTAAACGTGAACAACAATATTGAGATTGGGAGAGTAACTTTTACAAAAAAATAAAAATAAGTAGAAATAAAGGTGGACACTTATTTTATTTTAAGAGAAACGCTTTCCACTTCGGGTTGTGTTCGCAGGGTCGGGTTGATGAGTTAGAAACCTTCAACCCGAACACGATATGTTTAAATAATTGGGTTAGTTTTGTCAACTATAACCTGTTTACGCCTAACCCGTACAACCCATTAACCCATTTATATATATGGGTTGACAGGTTAAACATATTAAACGGGTTGCCAGGTCGACCCGTTTAAATTATGTCCCCCCTTTTAACCCAAATACCATATTCAATAAATTATTATTAATTTAATTATTGTGTTTGAAAATAGTTATTAACGTGTTGACATTTCGACTCGTTTAACTCACCCCATACAAAAACAAGACACGACTTGTTTGATAAACGAATTAAATAGATCTACCTCAACACGATCAGAAACATGTTTTTTTACTCAACCTAGGTTGTGTTTGGCGAAAGGCTTATGGGGCTTGGGCTTTTCAAAATAAGTCGGTTTATAAAATAAGTCTCGTTTGTCATGCGGGCTTAGGAAATCATGAGCTCCTAAAAAGAGCTTAAAACTTTAGCCCCATAAAAAGGGTTAAAAACTTTAGCCCAAGGCTTTTGAACAATAAATTATTTATTTACCCACAAAAATATCTAACATATACAAAAACTAATTTAATTATGTTATTTTTAGTAATTTTGCAATAATAATCCTAAGCTTAAGCCCATTTGCCAAATAAATTTACAAAAATACAAATTTCAACTTCAGCTTATAATAAAAGCCCGGCCAGCTTCAGCACATTACGCCAAACATAACTAGGTCAAGGCTAAACACACTTGTTGATACAAAAGCTGGGCGTTCCTTGCTGGGGCTCCGGTTCTTGTACCAATTGCTGATTGTTATATGAGACCTGCGCACTAAGAGACAGAAAACACCGTTAGGCTTACCGTGGGATTGTCTCCCACGATTATCCTCCGGCGTGAGAGTAAGTAATCGGTTTAGGGTTTAAGGAGTGTTAGGGTTATGAGATCGTACCTTAAACGAGGGATGTGATTCCCTTTATATACGCACGGAATCCTTGTTGGTTCCGTGTTCCCCAACCTTCGGCGTATCCCGCCTAAGTCGGTTGGGAATGATAATCCTCTTATTTAGAAGATATCGGATATCTATTCCGTGAATAGCTTTGGGCTTACATGAGCCCAAACGCTAGTTGGCTTAGCCCAGGTCGTACCGGACCAAGCTAGTATTGGACTTTAGTTGGGTCAGTGACCCGGATATAGACTATACGTCATCATGTCCCCCCAGTCTAGTACGCGCAGTGACTAACTGCGGATGCTAGACTAATAAATCGTAGCCAGTTAAAAAACTTTGAAGCGTATGCAAGAAGCCATAAACATATACCCTCTGGTACGTTGTACCTAGACATGAGATTGGATAGTAAACGCCTCGGTATTCGGGGGAAAGTTACTGTCCCGCGTCCCATTGAATCAATCTCAACCACACAAGTGAAGTTAGTGGGATCCACGTGTCACGTATCTTGTGGATGAGAAATAGGATATAAACCACCGTTTCATTTTCACAATGGCACTCACCGTAAAAAAAAACAATCCGCCATTGTTAAAACATATCTGCAGCTGTAATCCAGAAATTAAACCACTTCAAGGTAGCCGCGCGTGCGCCTTTGTAAATCAAACACCATGGTCAAACAACTGCATGATTTCACCTCTGATCTGTCCACGAGTGATCTTTTAGAATTCACCTCGGATTACTATATCCCACTTGACGTGCATCCGGTTGTTCCGGGCGCGCGGGCCTCCATTGCCGATTTCCCCGAAGGGAAAATAGGGGTATACACACGTTTTTTTGAGTTCGCCAATCAACGTGTGCCTATATCCCGATTTCTGTGCGATGTGCTAAATTATTACGAGCTGCACCTATCCCAATTACACTGTATTGGTGCAGCCAAAATTACCAATTTTGAGGTGAACTACCGTTTACTGGCGGTTAACCCCACAATCAACCTATTCCGCGCATTCTACCATACAACATGGGCGCATGGGTGGGTTTCCTTTGCGAAGCGCGCTGGCAGGCTTCAGTGTTATACTGAGAAGCTAGATGCGCTGAGGAATTGGAGAGAGTCCTTTTTTTGGGTGGACGACACATGCTTCCCGTGGCGTTATAATTTTTTTCACTCGGGGTACGCTGCCGAGAGACGAGTGCCCTTTGCCTGGATCATATGTCTCCGAGGATGCGGAACTGATAAATGCAAACCGCATCCCTATCAGTTCTTATCCTGAGGAGTTTTTAGTGCATATGGGCATCAGCCGTAACTACTTTGGTCCCGAAGATGAGATCCCGATCTTCTTAGGCGCCAATGGCCAGGGTGGGTACTCGCTCTTCCGCACCCCCTTTTGTAGTTAATGTAAGAATTTGTCTTCCTTCGTCCACACATTATATAACCGATGTCGTTTGTTGTTTCCTTGTGCGCAGAGATGGATCTGTTTACTGTTGTGCATTTGGCGAAGCCCGTTGAGGTAAGGACAGGAGTACGTCCCCTAAAAGAAGGGGAGGAACCCATACTGGCGGCCACTGCTGGTCATGTCATGGAGATGAACATGGGGGAAGCAGGTACGAGTTCCTCTGTTGCAGTGGAAGCGACACCACTACAAAGTGTTCCCAGCCCCAAAGTGCCTTCTGCTGTAGCGCAGCCACCCCCTATAGCCGCGGCGCCACCTATGGACGAACATTTGAAGCACGTGAAAGTTCCACACCGATGAGATATACAGAGAAATACCCGGCTCACAAATGATAAATGAAAATGCCGGGGTCAAAGATAGTGTCCTCACTCCCGAACGAGTGAAGAAGAGAGGAAGTCACCAAGTAGGTGAAGAAAAGAAGGAAGATCATGATAACAATCATAACTAGATCTTCTTCCTCGGGATTAAGTGCAATTGCACTTATTTGGATTTTATTGGTTGAGCTCTTTGGGTTGGAAGGCATCTCGGGTGGGAGGGTTGGAAAATTTGTCATAAAAATACAAACTCTCATGATTGAGAACTTTTCCCCCCGATCATGATTTTTGCCCTCCAAGCAATCATACTCCGGCGGAGTCATGATATGAGTGAGTTCATCGGCGAACTCCTCATGAAGAGAGTCATTCACATGATGTGAATTTGTGAACTCTTGTTCCACTGTAGACTCATCACTATCCTCAATCTGAGTATCAAATAGTAGATTCTCAGAAATTAAAGTGAATTCAGAGTCGAATTCAAATAGAGGATTGGTGAGAGTAGCTTTGAATGTTTCGGGAACAAAGTGATCAACATTCTCATTTGGATTGTTGGGGTAAGAAGTGAGTGAACGATCATTATCAATGAGACTTTCAGTCTCTCCCAGATCGGCTTCGAAATCAAAGAGTGGATTGATGTGAGTGAGTTCACCGGAGAACTCCTCAAGAAGGGGATCAGCATCAGATTGAGGAAGTGATGCCTCAACGTACTCGATGTCTCCATAGGAAGCACAATCGTCACTAAGATCAGAGAAAGTTTCAAAATGATCTTGAGAACACTCAAGAGGGAAAGGGATATCACACAGATGATCAGAAATTCCCTGCGACTCTCTCGGGATTGGGATAAGGTCCTCAACACTAGACGATTCCATTTCTGGAATAGTGCTAAGAAGCTCATCCCCCATGTTTAGAGAGTGAGTGGGAATATCAGGTGTGATAACAACAGACTGAGGGAGATTAGATGGACTAGCATACATATTTTTTATACTTTTCATTTGTTCTTCTGCTAGTAATTCCATCATAGTCTTTTCTCCCTGACTCTTCATGGAAGGAGTTTCAACTGATGAACTTGATGAACCGTTATAAAATTGTAGGATATCAAGGATATCTTCATCATCATCGTCATCAGGAATGAAACGGAATCGAGAGCTAGATCTGGCTGCTTTTTCTTTTGCAATTGATTCCCTAACAGATTTTTCAAAGGCAATTTGGGAATCTAATTTAGCAGCCCGCTCTTCGGCTAACAAAACTTCCATGGATTTCTCATTTGGATTATCTTGGGAGGACATAGCCGACTCCTCCTTAAGTTCTTTTAATAACTCCAGAGTCTTCAGTAGAAGGTTTGTCGTAGTTTCATGAGGAGTCGCTTGAATTATTTGGTACTGTGGAGGTTGGTCTTGATATGAAGAGTCGTAATTGTTACAAGGAATTGGGTTCCCTGTTTGACAATCCGAGCTAGAGTGAGGACCTCCACAATACTCACAACAGTAAAACTGATGTGGTTGTGAGTGGTATGTGTTGTAGTCATAATTGGTATCAGGAACCTGCTCATAGACAAGCGTGTTTCCCGATTGACAATCAGAACTGGAATGTGAACCACCACAGTACTCACAACAGTAAAACTGCTGAGTCTCACAGTGTGGTAGCTGATGGAATAAATCAGTTGTGTTATGGTAGGAATAGGGATTCTGGTTATAGACAGACCCGTTTCCTGATTCCACCATGCTACAACTGGGGCAATTGCCACCATTATAAGGACCACCACACCATTGACAACCAAGAGGGTGAGGATGAGACATAGAAAGAATCAAATGTTTTTAGAGGGGTAGGGATGAAGAATCAAAGATGCGAGAGGGTAAAGATGGATATTTTTGGATTTTTGGATAGACATGACGCAAAAACAAAGACTGAAAATCTTTTTGGATTTTTGATTTTATAAGAAAATACAAACATATACAGATGGATGGTATGAACAAAGAGTGAATATCCAAATCACTAATCTGCTAGACGGAAGATAAGCCGCACAGCTCCCCGGCAGCGGCGCCAAAAATTTGATCCGCGCAAAACCGTCAAGTTTTCTCACGCAAGCAAGAAACTTAAAACAGCTTCAGCACAGATGCAATGAAGATCTGAGGAGTATAGTGTTTCCCCGGGTCGTTATGTCCCAGCGAGCTATGCAATGGAAAATCAAACGTATAGTGATCGGGAGATTTGGACGGAAAAGGAGATTGAGAATGATATTAACTACGGAAAAAGCCAACAGATAAAAACGGCTTAAATGCAAATTAAAGGAAACTAAAAAGATAAAATCTATTAAATAAACGCTATCACTATATTTAAAGTGATGAACGTTTAAAACTTAAAACTAAAAACTTACGTTTAAAATAAAAATACGTAAACGTACAAAATAAAAAGTGAAATCTAAGAAATAAAAGTCCTAAAAATATGAAAAATACATTTTTACAAACCTAATGATATAAGAAACTTTTTAGAAAAAAGAAAATTATTTTTATAACTAATTAATTAATTATTATTAATTAAAAACTATTTTAAACTATTTAATAATACTCTAAAATAAAAGAAAATATGAAATAAGACTAGAAAAATAAAATTAAGACTTAGAAAAATCTAAAATATGATAAAACTAATTTTAAAACAGAAAATATATTTTTCACACTATTTATATATTTATTATTAATTTAATACTATTTAAAACTAATTAAAATGCTAGAAAATACTTTTTAAGCTAAGAAAATTATAGAAAAATACTTTTTAAGCTTTTTACATTTATCTAAACTTAAGAAAAATGAAAAATTATTTTTTGGAACTTTTTCTCAATTAATTGCAATAAAAGCTAATTAAAAATGATTAAAAACTGAATTTAAATAAGAAAAATACTAAACAGCATCTAAAAATTATGAAAATTTCAGGGAAATCCTAAAATATTATTCTAAAGCTGAGAAAAATGAGAAAACAAGGGCTTATGTGAGAGAATCTAAAGCTGCTATGTTAACTGGATGGAAATAAGCACTTGTTAATAAGCAAAACAGCACAATATGATACCAACTGAATATATAAGCTAAGGTACTCTAAAACTACTCTAAGGGAACTAAAAACACCTACTCTTAACTGCTAAAGCATTGAATACCAAAGATTAAGCCAACTGATATCATGAGCAAATCAGAAATATGACCCTAAGTTTAAGCTAATCTCACTGCTTATCCAATAAGTTATCATGAAAACCAAAAGCACAATCCTCAAGACCACCAGCCAGAGATACTATAACCAAATTTGCAGCTAATAAGGACAAGTAGTGAAGAAGCTATAGATCAAAATAAAACTGGCCAAATGGGACATGACTGCTGAAGCAACAGAAACAGTGCACAGGTCCTACTTTTGAGCTTATCTATGAGCTTATCAGGAGTGCTTAAGCTAAAAACAGATATAGGTTCTTGAAGACCACCTAGAATACTACAAGTTGACCAAATATGAGACCATGAGAAGCAGAATTGAACAGTGTGCAGGTGATGCAAGATCTGTAAAAACCATATTTTTAGACAGATTTGACTTTTTTAAAACAATGACAAAGTTGACTTTAATGAGAATAGGAAGCAAATATTGGACTGATTTGGATGTAAAATGATGAAATAAGACTTAAGCAAGCTAGTTTGTTAACTTCTAAAACCTATATGACAGATTTCAAAAATTGTTTTCAACAGTTAAAAGCTCAAGAGCAGTAACAAACTTATTTTGACTATGGGCTCAAATGACAGTAGGACAAAGACAGATATGATAATAAAAGACTATAACAAGAATGATGCAACTGATCTAACCCATGTTACTAACCCCTATCACAGTTTAACAAAGCAATCCAAACACTCCTTTATGTTACTGATTTGCACTAACAACTGGACAAATTGCTGAACAAGCATGATTTCTTGATTACATCAAGTCTAAAGACCTGAATTGATACTGAATAAACAAGTATGAACTGAAATTAAACACAGATAAAGATACAGGCTTACTATGCAAATGGGATGAAAAGCTAAAAGTGAGAAGCTCACTCACAAGTGCCCCACTTGCTTGCAGGCTAAACCAAGACCCATGACTACACTCATTGAACCTAATCCAACCCATATCAGATGTCTGCAACACCAAACCATGCTCAAATCCAACTAAGCTTAAACAGTTGCCTTTTGTTGACTTTTGTTTACCTTCATTCAAAATTGCTTGAAAATGAAATATGAGCTTATAGAAAGCTTTAATAAGTTAAAATAAGCTTGTTTGAGCTTGTAAACAAGCTCATTGAAGCCAGGATATCAGAGATGGAAAATGAAAATTCTAGCAGTGGCTTGAAATTTGAAATAAGGACATAAACTTGGAATTGAAACTTAAAAGAGTTACAATATACTTAAACAAGTTAATTTGATACAAAAGACCTTAAAAATTACAACTGAAAGCTATAATAAGCTAAAAACGACATATACTTAAACTAAAAATAAAACTAACTACTCTGGCTTGTTGCTTCTTCCTCCTTTTTATATGCTCAAAACTCCTTCTCTCACCTCTATGAATAGTTCCCAGCAACAATCTCCACCATTGAATGTGTGAATTTGATCTTGGCCATTCAAGTATTTTTGGCGCCAAAACCATGTTTAACAGCTTGTGCTTGAGTGAGATATTGGAGAAGGCATTTAATGCACTCCTTGGCTTGTTGTGTTTGGAGGGGGATAGGAGGGTAGGGTTGGTGATTGATGGAGTGTTATCAGAGGAGTAGCAGGGGGTGATGATGGTGGATGTGGGAAACCCGTGACTTGGGAGGGAAATGGGGCAGTCAAAAGCCTTTGACTGGGATATTAATAATAGGGGGTCCAAATGGCAGGGTCCAAAAAACAGTGGCAGGGGGTCATTTGCAATTTGACAAGTCCAAGTGGTAGTAATAGGTTTAAGAATGACAAGGGCCTTAATTGTAATTTCTGGAATTGTAGGGACCTGATCTGCCAATTGCACAAAGATGTTTCAGGGACTGAAATTGACAAGTGACAATAGTTCAAGGACCAAAGTTGCCACTTTTACATTTTCCGGGGACCAATTCTGCCAAATTTCAAACTTGGAGGACCATTTTGCAATTTTCTCAAAACTTTTTATATTTTTCACCAAAGGACTAAATTTGACAACTTTTGATTTTAAAAGGACCTTTGGTGACTTTACTTTTGAAATTATGTGCTCAGGGACTGTTTTTGACAACTTTTGAAACTTGGGGGACTAAAACTGCAATTTTTGCAAATTTGATATGTTTTTCATCTGATTTTGATATTTTTGTATTTAAAACACATAAAACACTGATTTGTGATATTTTGATCATTTTGATGTGTTTCTGAGTGTTTTCAGATGATTTTGCAGTTTATTTTGTACAAAAATGATGAGTATTTACACACTCATCAATGGCGCAGGCCCTTCAAGCAAAAAATGCCCTGTGATCCTCACTGTGGAGGTATCGTCCACTGATGAAGCGTCTTCGCACCCCTCGGCTACTATCGCTGGACCGCAGTAAGTGATGCCTTCAATATATATTGTTTTGTTTTTTGTTTTTTTTGTTTTTTTTTATGCACCAGTTGTGTTACATAGGAGCCTAACAAGTCTCTGGTAAACGTACACAGGGTGGAGCAGTTTGCAGAGTCACCCCCCAAGGCTAGTCCTGTACGTTCTGCGCATACTGAGCCGCATAGTCAGAACGATGAAGACCTGTCTGATGTGGATGCGCCCATGGAGCAACTGGTCGAAGAGTTGGTGCAGGTCTCTGCACATCAGGCTTCGCTAATTGTGAAGCTGAAAGACCAAGTTGCTGGTAGGAGTAGTCAAGATTCTCAAAAGGATCATACAGTAGCGTTGCTGGAGGCGCAACTGGCGAGCACCCGGGCGCAGTTGGAATGCGCCCAGGCTGAGGCAAAGGATCTGAACGCGTACGCTCAGAAACAGGCTGAAGAAAAGATGGCGCTGATGTGCCAAATAAACCAAGAGCGTGCGGATGTTGCCGGGTATAAGTCTGCGTGCCACTGGGTACTTAAATATCTGGAGAAGGGCAAAGATGCGATGACATCCCAACTTGAAGAGTTTGGTGCCATGGTCAAGAGTGCCCTTGAAGCGCGGGAGATGAAGCTGCGTAATCTGAGCATAGAGTACGACAAGGAGTTGTATCCCCAACTCTTGTCCACTATTGCAGAGCGCCGATGGCTCATAGGCCATGGCTTGCGCCTTGCTGCACTTACTACGCTGGAATCCAAGGAAGTGGTAGACGCATTCGGGGGGGTTGTTCAATGCGCCCTGGAGCGTGGTAAGGCCGAAGCAGTAGAAAAACTGCATGAGGGGGTCTTCTAAATGTGCCTTTGGGGGAGGTGCCTGGGTATAATGCGCAGGCATATACTGAGTTGGTGTCTGCCATGGAGCGGTTGAAGTCTCTAGAGTTTCCAATGATTTCTGAATTGGAGCGCGACCAAGACTATCCGATTGGGGTAATAATGGAGGGGTTGACTTTGGCAAAGCACCGTTCTGAGGATGTAGAGGCGCAACCCGATTACTTTTTGAAGCCCAACGAATCTCAGTTGCAGGTACCTGTTTTTGTTCGCCCTCGTGATATCCTGAACCTGTTTGCGCTGGAAAAAGAAGTCCCGTTGACGCAGGTCCTGGAAGCTCATGCCACAAGGCTCGCTAAGAAGAAGGGTGTCAAGGGTAAAGCCATATTGTGTGGTGTTGGCGCGGCGCATCTCCCTCGTTCTGACGGGGTGCCTGTGAATGTCGCCACAGTATCTCGTCAAGATTCTGATTTGTTAAAGAGGTTGGACGAGATTAAGGAGTCTTCAAACCGCGTAGGTGGCTCTCCCCTTGAGCGTTGTAAAAGCTGGTAGGTTTATGTATTGTAAAGTAACAAACCTTTTGTAATAACTCATGGTTATCTAATGAAAATATCTCTTTTTGAGTTCGTGTGAATGTTGTTGCAATTTGTAATGTCTTTGCGTGAAAGAAGTATGTATTAGGAATTGTTTATTGGTGCAAAGTTCATAGTCATGTATGAAAGTTGTAATATACTTAAGTAACTAAGTATAGCGTTTGTGGCATAGTCGTGTATGTTGTGATTTGCAGCGTACTTTAAATATCACTTTAAGGAATCAAGTATTTTGGTTCCAAAGTTGTTAAACGTGCACGTGTGCGTTGTTGCGCATCCGTCGTAGGAGGTGTACAAAACTTATTCCAACGTCTTGATAATAAGGTGTTTAACAAGGATACGTGATCCAGTGTTGATGGGTTTGCAACCCTCTTATTCAACAAGTTGTTTAGTAGGTGAACTTATCCTTTTACCATCATGGGTTTATTATGGTGCATGCACGCCATCGTGGGCAAGAAATAAAAAAGTTATTAAGACATAGAGTATATGGAAATAACAAATATGCCGCGGAGTTAGCTAGAAACCGCGGCGTTTTATTGATACTTGCAAGTTTTTATAATAAGTAAACAAGACAATTATTCTAAGCAAAAAAAATAAAAAAATAAAATAAATGCATAGATGTTTATTGGGCACTGAAAGTGCGAGAGCGTCTGTGCGCTAGGCCGTAGCCATTCCTATAGATAGCACCTCTTGAGGTTGCAGACGTTCCATGTGCGGGGCAATTCACGGCCATCCAAGCCTCGGAGTTTGTACGTGCCTGTTCCTAGTGCTTCGGTAACCTCATAGGGTCCTTCCCACTTTGGTCCAAGCTTACCTGTGTCTTCAGCATGGCTCGCGTCATTGGCGCGGTAGACAAAATCACCTGGTCTGAATGAAACATTGCGCACTTTAGCATCATAGTATCCTTTCATCCTTGACTTTGATTTTGCTTCCCGTATAGCTGCGCGTTCGCGCCTTTCTTCTAGCAGATCTACGTCGATGCGCCTATCGTCATCATTGGTTGCCACATTGATTTCAGCAGTGTGGATAGTTGGCATGCCAATCTCTGCCGGTATGACTGCTTCTGTCCCATAGACTAAAGAGAAGGGAGTGTCGCCAGTGCTGGTCTTGATTGAGGTGCGGTGCGCCCACAAGACATGTGATAGCTCTTCTACCCATCTTCCTTTGTGCTTTTCTAGGCGTGCCTTAATTCCTTCACCCAAGCTTCGATTCGCTCATTCCACTAGGCCGTTGGTTTATGGATGCTTAACTGACGCAAAGTGTTGTGTTATGTTAAGCTTCTCGCACCAGTCCCTGAAAGGGTTATCACAGAATTGTTTCCCGTTGTCCGAGATGATTTCCCCAGGGAGGCCGAAGCGGCATACAATGTTTTCCCATACGAAGCGCTTCACCTGGTTGCCAGTGATTGTTACCACTGCCTTCGCTTCGATCCATTTGGTGAAGTAGTCTATGGCGACTATGAGAAATTTTAGTCCACCCGCTGCGATAGGAAAAGGGCCCGCGATGTCAATACCCCACTTGTAGAATGGCCATGGTGAAGTTATTGGGGTTAGCTCGTGCTGTGGTTGGCGTGGGACGGGTCTATGAACTTGGCAATCGTTGCACTTCCTTATTAAGTCCCGCGCGTCACGGTGCATGGTCGGCCAGTAGTATCCCGATCGCATGGCGCGTGCCACAACGGACCATGGTCCTGAGTGCATACTGCATGAACCTTCATGGATTTCTCGCAGTACGTAATTTGCTTGTAAAGGGCCGACACAACGGAGCCATGGTTGCAGGAAGGAACGTCGGTACAATATGTTGTCTCGCAGTTCGAATCTTTGCGCTGTGCGCCGTATCCTGCGAGCTTCCTTCTGCTCTTGGGGTAATGTTCCCTTGCTCAGGAAGTCCGTTATCGGTGTCATCCATGTAGGACCTTCCTCCTCTATTATCGTGGAGATATCTGATAAGGTTTTAAAAGGTACCATTTTGAGGGGTCGTTTTAGTCCTTATTTGATCACTTTTGTATCCGTTATTGCTTAATATCGTTCCTTTTCACTTTTTAGTTCTCCTGAAGGCAAAATGCTGGAATGGCACTTATTTGGACGAAAAGGCGCGAATATATGAAGAAAATGGCCAAAGTCAAAATCGAGACACTCACAGCTGCTGAAAATAGAAGGCGACGGCGTCAGGTGCTAATTGCGACGCCGTCCGAGGATTTTTGTGACGGTTCAGAACCCAAAACTCGTATTTTCAAGTGACGACATCCAGTTGTAAAAGAGTAGGCCGTCGCTACTCAGACGGCCTAGATGCAATCCAGACGACGTCAGAAGCTGAAGAGGACGGCGTCACGGACATAAGGTGACGCCGTCGCAAGGTTAACGTGGCCAAGACGAAACCCTAATGACGGCGACACGACGGCGTCACGAAACATAAGGTGACGCTGTCGCATATGTAATCTTATATATAGAATCCGAATTTTTCAGTTTTTAGGGGAGTTTTTTGGAGTGAAAACCTAAAACCGAACCTAAGGTGTCTTGTACAGTATTTTAGGGTTTTAAACCCTATCTCACATCAAGATAAGTATTTACTTCATTAATTCAATTATGTCTTTGATTATTTGTGTGTATGCTTGCATGTTCTCCATGTCCGGCTAATTTATTTGTGTGTTTGCTTAGGAAGTATGAAACTTAATTATTGAATATTGATTGGTTGTTTCTTATCTTAGTTGATTAATGATCTAGTAATGCGATAGGTCATTCGTTGTGTACTTAATGCTTGATTCATCTTTGTGAACCTTAGAATATAATTACCTGAGTAGTTGTAAGCTAAACCATCCAAAGAGTGCCTTAGAGTAAGAGTTTATTATCCCTAGTGGGTTTTGTAGACGAGACCCTTTGGTAAGTTCAAAGAGTTAGGGAGAAACGCATACCCTACAACTTTAGACACACAAAGCAACTAAGAATAAGGACGTGACAACTCAACCATCCATAGGAGATAATTAAGGAGTAATACAACCTAAGTAAACACATCTTTAAACTATCATACGAGCACACATTAATTAGACATAGACTCCCACAACCTTAGTTTAGATAATTACATAATGGTAGAGTAATCGGTAGAAATACCAACCCCCCCAAATCCAATACCCGAGATTCGTACCTTTCCATTTCATAAAATATAAAAATACAAAAATAATCTTCCTCAACCTTAACCTTAGCGTAGTAACTTCTTACTAGCATTCCTATTCCCCTAGAGAACGATATCAATACCCGTGGCTTACCCTAATTACTACACTACAACGATTAGGTTCACTGCCTAGGGTGTTATAAAACTTGCTCGAAGAAAAGGAAGTTTCCTTGACCCCGAACGACGCATGTAGCGTTATCAAGTTTTTGGCGCCTCTGCCGGGGAATAGAATAGCTAGTTAGTAGTCCACATCGTTTAGGTTCTTTGCTTGATTCCTATCAAGTAAATTTTTTCTCATTTTTTAGCTTTCTCTTAGTCTATCCCCCTTCTTCGTGACCTTTGTTCGTAATCCCATCACTTTTCATCATGGAAGGTGATAACCAACCACCACTTGATAACCCAACACAAAAAAATTCAATGTCACTCAAAACCCAACCCAATAACCAACACAACCGTTGAAGCCGCTATGTGAGTAGAAACACCGACCTTCAGGATTTGCAGAAAATATTCGATAGTACAATTAGGGAAGCTGTTGAGAAAGTAGTCAGCGCTACTATAGTTGGCTCTATGATTAGCAGTAATTCGGAAAATGGCATGATAAACAACAACATGGATGTGGAAAATAGTGCTTACTTCAATCTTTACCCCACTAAGGAAGAGATTGCGTACCATCAATACATAATCGATAATCCACGATCACCTATCATTAGGATATGCCCAAAGATTAGGAGGGGAAATCCCTGGAACCTAAAAATCCCTTGTATGATCGGATATAGGAGTGTCGACCACGCTTACATAGATACGGAATCCCCCATCAATGTAATGTCATCTGCCGTCTACAATGACATTATGAATGAGCGACTCAATATTAGGAGAGACCCTAAGTATCCGGGAGGAGTTTGCAACTTTGTGGGAAGAGTCAAGGACGTGCATGTCTTTATAGGAAATTTCACCTACCTAGTTGATTTTATGGTCCTAGAAGATGTAGGATGCGTCATTGACTATTGCTTATCCCAAGTAGTGCTAGGGAAACCGTTTGTTGAAACATCTAGAATGAGCCATAACAAGCATGATGGAACGGTTAGGTTCAAGGAAGGAACCGATGAGATCACCTATAGGATGCCTTGGAAAACAACTGAGTATGGCCACTTGTCCATTTATGATCGAGACAACATCAAAGCTTTTGAGGACAAAAGCAAGGAAGATGTTGAAAAAGGTTATAAATTCATGTGGGAAAGAAGGAGACATTATTATAAGGATTGCTTGACTTTAGGGCCTAGGTATAGAGTCAATGAAGATTTTGTCAACATGATAGAATTCTCATTGAGGATGCGTGAGGAAACGTAGGAGCACGACTATGAGTCTAGCTACAAGACTCTTTAATAAAGAAAAGCGCTTCGTGGGAGGAAACCCATGCTTAATTGTTTGCTTGTTAGTGTCATATATCTTTTATTAATTGTTTATCCTCATGTTTAAATTTGTAAAAATGCTTTATTTTGTTTTTAACCTCGTCTTAATTGCATATAAAGGTATTTTACGATCTGAGTATCAGCACGAGGATGCAAAGGAGTGCGTAGGAGTTACTCTTAAGATAGTACAACTGTTTTAGAAGTAACTGAGATATGGATCCGGGATTTCAGTTCGTTAGGAATATTATTACAGAGGAAGAAAGGGTGTACTTAAATATTGGAAAAAGTTGTAGAAGGAACGAAAACAGGAGTTTTCGAAACTACAACAGAGCTAGTATTTACCTGTTCACCGGTATGAGTCAACAAAAGGTTCCGTAGGATATCCACTAGAGTAGCCAAGGAAGGAACTTGGATTGGCAAGGTAGTACGAACAATACCGAGTAAGATCTACAAAGTTGTTTGCCAAAGGGATCGTGATGAACCCTATTCGTTATCAGTTACTGCGTAGGATGTAGAAGATCCTGGTATTTTAGTTGATCCATCCACTTTAAAGGA
>BPTQ01000008.1:80575960-80721831 GCA_019973895.1 Chrysanthemum seticuspe | reverse complement strand
AGAGACAGGTTGTGGACCGTTTTGAATTAATGCTTCATGACCCCTAACTTATAAATTAATTGGTTAAAAGCACATTTGCTTGAGGACAAGCAAATAACAAGTGTAGGGATATTTGATAAGGTTTTAAAAGGTACCATTTTGAGGGGTCGTTTTAGTCCTTATTTGATCACTTTTGTATCCGTTATTGCTTAATATCGTTCCTTTTCACTTTTTAGGTCTCTTGAAGGCAAAATGCTGGAATGACACTTATTTGGACGAAAAGGCGCGAATATATGAAGAAAATGGCCAAAGTCAAAATCGAGACACTCACAGCTGCTGAAAATAGAAGGCGACGGCGTCAGGTGCTAATTGCGACGCCGTCCGAGGATTTTTGTGACGGTTCAGAACCCAAAACTCGTATTTTCAAGTGACGACATCCAGTTGTAAAAGAGTAGGCCGTCGCTACTCAGACGGCCTAGATGCAATCCAGACGACGTCAGAAGCTGAAGAGGACGGCGTCACGGACATAAGGTGACGCCGTCGCAAGGTTAACGTGGCCAAGACGAAACCCTAATGACGGCGACACGACGGCGTCACGAAACATAAGGTGACGCCGTCGCATATGTAATCTTATATATAGAATCCGATTTTTTCAGTTTTTAGGGGAGTTTTTTGGAGTGAAAACCTAAAACCGAACCTAAGGTGTCTTGTACAGTATTTTAGGGTTTTAAACCCTATCTTACATCAAGATAAGTATTTACTTCATTAATTCAATTATGTCTTTGATTATTTGTGTGTATGCTTGCATGTTCTCCATGTCCGGCTAATTTATTTGTGTGTTTGCTTAGGAAGTATGAAACTTAATTATTGAATATTGATTGGTTGTTTCTTATCTTAGTTGATTAATGATCTAGTAATGCGATAGGTCATTCGTTGTGTACTTAATGCTTGATTCATCTTTGTGAACCTTAGAATATAATTGCCTGAGTAGTTGTAAGCTAAACCATCCAAAGAGTGCCTTAGAGTAAGAGTTTATTATCCCTAGTGGGTTTTGTAGACGAGACCCTTTGGTAAGTTCAAAGAGTTAGGGATGACGCATAACCTACAACTTTAGACACACAACGCAACTAAGAATAAGGACGTGACAACTCAACCATCCATAGGAGATAAGTAAGGAGTAATACAACCTAAGTAAACACATCTTTAAACTATCATACGAGCACACATTAATTAGACATAGACTCCCACAACCTTAGTTTAGATAATTAGATAATAGTAGAGTAATCGGTAGAAATACCAACCCCCCCAAATCCAATACCCGAGATTCGTACCTTTCCATTTCATAAAATATAAAAATACAAAAATAATCTTCCTCAACCTTAACCTTAGCGTAGTAACTTCTTACTAGCTGATAAGGTTTTAAAAGGTACCATTTTGAGGGGTCGTTTAAGTCCTTATTTGATCACTTTTGTATCCGTTATTGCTTAATATCGTTCCTTTTCACTTTTTAGGTCTCTTGAAGGCAAAATGCTGGAATGGCACTTATTTGGACGAAAAGGCGCAAATATATGAAGAAAATGACCAAAGTCAAAATCGAGACACTCACAGCTGCTGAAATTAGAAGGCGACGGCGTCAGGTGCTAATGGCGACGCCGTCCCAAAATTGTTGTGACGATCCAGAACCCAAAACTCGTATTTTCAAGCGACGACGTCTAGTTGTGAAAGAGTAGGCCGTCGCTACTCAGACGGCCTAGATGCAATCCAGACGACGTCAGAAGCTGAAGAGGACGGCGTCACGGACATAAGGTGACCCCGTCGCAAGGTTAACGTAGCCAAGACGAAACCCTAATGACGCTGTCGCATATGTAATCTTATATATAGAATCCGAATTTTTCAGTCTTGTGTGGAGAGTCTTTTGGAGTGAAAACCTAAAACCGAACCTAAGGTGTCTTGTACAGTATTTTAGGGTTTTAAACCCTATCTTACATCAAGATAAGTCTTTACTTCATTAATTCAATTATGTCTTTGATTATTTGTGTGTATGCTTGCATGTTCTCCATGTCCGGCTAATTTACTTGTGTGTTTGCTTAGGAAGTATGAAACTTAATTATTGAATATTGATTGGTTGTTTCTTATCTTAGTTGATTAATGATCTAGTAATGCGATAGGTCATTCGTTGTGTACTTAATGCTTGATTCATCTTTGTGAACCTTAGAATATAATTACCTGAGTAGTTGTAGGCTAAACCATCCAATGAGCGCCTTAGAGTAGGAGTTTATCATCCCTAGTGGGTTTGTAGACGAGACCCTTTGGTAAGTTCAAAGAGTTAGGGAGAAACGCATACCCTACAACTTTAGACACACAACGCAACTAAGAATAAGGACGTGACAATTCAACCACCAATAGGAGATAATTAAGGAGTAATACAAACTAAGTAAACACATCTTTAAACTATCATACGAGCACACATTAATTAGACATAGACTCCCACAACTTTAGTTTAGATAATTAGATATTAGTAGAGTAATCGGTAGAAATACCAACCCCCCAAATCCAATACCCGAGATTCGTACCTTTCCATTTCATAAAACATAAAAAGATAAAAAAATAATCTTCCTCAACCTTAACCTTAGCGTAGTAACTCCTTACTAGCATTCCTATTCCCCTAGAGAACGATATCAATACCCGTGGCTTACCCTAATTACTACACTACAACGATTAGGTTCACTGCCTAGGGTGTTATAAAACTTGCTCGAAGAAAAGGAAGTTTCCTTGACCCCGAACGACGCGTGTAGCGTTATCAAGTTTTTGGCGCCGCTGCCGGGGAATAGAATAGCTAGTTAGTAGTCCACCTCGTTTAGGTTCTTTGCTTGATTCTTATCAAGTAAACTTTTTTTTTCTCTCAATTTTTAGCTTTCTCTTTGTCTATCCCCCTTCTTCGTGACTTTTGTTCGTAATCTTATCACTTTTCATCATGGAAGGTGATAACCAACCACCACTCGATAACCAACAACCAAACAACGCTTCACCACCAAACAAATACCCACTGCTTGACCCAGCCTCTGCTAACCAACTCCGAGCCCGTATCATGAGTGAGATTGGAGAGCTTAGGAAATTAAATATGATAATTGAGAATACACTTGAGGAAGCCCTTAAGGAATCTGATCAACCTCTAGATAGTGATTCGACTACAAGTGATTCGGATGATGATCTAGAAAAAGGAGATTATAAGATGTTAGAAATTATGGGGGGTAGTAAGGAGAAGGGAGAACTTAGGGAGTACTTTGATTCATACCCTAAAAGGAAAGAAACCGCTTATCACCATAATGTGGTTAATTTTCCAAGACCACCTTTCGAGCCTCGTATAAGGAGGGGAAACCCTAAAAACATCAAAATACCGTGTATGATTGGATACTTATACAGGGATCACACCTACATTGATTATAAGGCACCCATGAATATAATGTCTAGGCTCTATTACAATTGGATCATGAGCAAAAAGCTAGAGCCTATGAGGGACCCCTTTCGCCCTAGGAAAGCAAGTAACTATGTGGGGAGGGTTAAGGGATTGCACGTGTTCATAGGTAACTTCACATATAGGTGTGATTTCATGATTCTAGAAAATGTCAAAGGAATCATTGATGGGTTTTTAGGAGACGTGATACTTGGGAAACCATTTATAGAAGAGTCTAAGATGGTTTATGATAAAGAGAAAGGGATAATCGAGTTCTCAAATGAAACCGAGAATGTTAAATATATAATGCCCCACAAAAATAAGAATTTTGAGGGCATGGATAATTTAGATGTAGATAACATTCCGGCATTCGAAGTAGACTGGAAGAACAAAGTTTACTACACTGCTTGTCTTGAACTAGGGCCTGAATATATTCGTGATGAAAGAAGAGTTAAGGAGATCGAATGGGCCTCTAAGATTAGGGCAACGTAGGAGTATGACTATGAGTCTAGCTACAAGACTCTTAAATAAAGAAAAGCGCTTCGTGGGAGGCAACCCATGCTTAATTGTTTGCTTGTTAGTGTCATATATCTTTTATTAATTGTTTATCCTCATGTTTAAATTTGTAAAAATGCTTTATTTTGTTTTTAACCTCGTCTTAATTGCATATAAAGGTATTTTACATAAGGGATAAGTGTAGGGAGGATTACACACGTTTTCAAAAGAAACGTAAACATGAGAATAACAATTAACTAAAAGATATTTATATTTGTTTGTTCGAGTCAAATGCTTGTATCGAGTCATAATGGATGTTTTGCAGAAATTTTTCCAGATTCTAAAGATGTAAATTTTCCAGAATGTTTTCCAGAAAATCGCAGACCAGTTTTTGTCAGGATAACCTGACGGCGTCAGGATTGCAACCTGACGGCGTCAGGAAGGAGTAAAAACATCAGATTACTTTTTTCTCGTTTTCTGAGCTACTTATAAATTTTTGGAATTTTCCAGGTCTTAATTTTCTTAGAAATTCTGTAAACATCCATTCCACAAGCATTATATCCTAGTTTAAATCGAGTCTTATATATATTATTACCGCCGATTTTACGCGAAGGTTTCGTTTGTTTTCTTCAAGTGTGCAGGTTTAGTTTGTCAAGAAGAAGTTACATAAGATTGGAAGGAGCTTTTCACGCAATAATTCTTCTTGAAAAGGATTTAACCACCACTTTACACGGATCCTACTGAGCTAATCAGGGGAGTATTAGTTTCTTTCGTTTTTAATTACCTTCTTTTATCATAACTTTGATACTTTCGGGGAACATTGGGGACAATGTTCAGTTTAAGTGTAGGGAGGGAAAATAAAACGGGAACTTTGAAACTATGCTTATCCTTGACTATTTGCTTTGTCCAAATGTGATTGTGTAATAAACCATGAGAAAATGTCGGTTAGGGTAATTTTGGCACCAAATTTAAAATTTTTTATGACATATAGGAGTGGGCCATTAGTCTTAACAAAAGCGTCTCATGGATAGGAAGTTATATGACTAGCACAAAACCCTTTACCACCCAAATTCCACCCAAAATGTGAGGATCGCCCTTAGATTAGTAGGAATTAGAAGCATTCATCTTCAATGCTTAGAGTGTGAACCGGTAGTATATTAGATTCTAGAACTTGTTTTGTGATGCATTCCGAGATCGCAAGTGAGGCTACACTTGTGTAGTTAGGAATAACTAAATGATAAGAGGCATTAGGATAACCCTTGTTTGATACCCGTAATATAATTACTTCTTCCACATCGGTTGAGTAATTCCCCCACACCCTTTGCGTTGTACTCATCTTTAGTACACGATACCCCTAGTTAACCCCTCAGAGCCTATCCTTTTCGCGGTTCTCGTGATGTTTCGGTTTTTCCGGAATATCAATGAAGAGCATTGTTTACACCCCACCCCCAAATATACACCCAAATCGCCTTAGCCTACCCCTTATGCACTCACTTTTAGTGCAAATGTTTGTTATCACCCTAAACCCTTAGTTCAATTATCTAGTTGCTTGCATAAGTTGCTAAGTCAAGTCATATCCTTTGTATACAGTTTTGGGACAATTGGGATTCATGGGAAAAGTTAAAGTTTATGAAATGACGGGAAGGGAACGTTAAAAATTCAAATTCCCTTTGTTTGCATAATAATGTACCCCAAGTGTTTTGATCTTTTCAATTCGGGTCAAATTAGTGTTAGAGTAATAAAAACTCAATGTAGGGATATGCCTGTAAATCCCTAGTATTTTGATGTTATCGTAGAGGATGGTAGAGTAAAAGTGTATAAAAAAAAAAAAAAAAAAAAAAATATATATATGGGCTACCATCCTACATCTATCCTTCAAATTTATGTTTATTTATTTCAGTTATCTAGAGTTTAGAGTGTCGAGTCTTGGCTTAGCAACGCCATTCTTCGTATGCATTTAACATAGATATTTTTGACTTACCACCACTAAATAGCCTATCCCACCAAACCCTTGTTTCCCTACCGTAAGCCTAACATTACAACCCTTTAAAAGACCTCTTTGATAGTCTTTCCTAGGTGCTCACGCCAAAGCGATGGAGGTTTGATCTATTCTCAAGCCTATGGTAATCTATGTACTAGGACCGGTTAATGAGTGTTTATCTTCCATTTTCTATTTGTTATATTTCATATATACACCCGAGAGAGATGTGAGTATCCAAACACCCCATGTGAGGTGCTAGTATGTAATTTCCGTGCTTGTTATGACTTTTGCGGGGCTTATATGTGTTGTGGACCGTTTTGAATTAATGCTTTATGAACCCTAACTTATAAATTAATTGGCTAAAAGCACAATTGCTTGAGGACAAGCAAATAACAAGTGTAGGGATATTTGATAAGGTTTTAAAAGGTACCATTTTGAGGGGTCGTTTAAGTCCTTATTTGATCACTTTTGTATCCGTTATTGCTTAATATCGTTCCTTTTCACTTTTTAGGTCTCTTGAAGGCAAAATGCTGGAATGGCACTTATTTGGACGAAAAGGCGCGAATATATGAAGAAAATGACCAAAGTCAAAATCGAGACACTCACAGCTGCTGAAATTAGAAGGCGACGGCGTCAGGTGCTAATGGCGACACCGTCCCAAAATTGTTGTGACGATCCAGAACCCAAAACTCGTATTTTCAAGCGACGACGTCTAGTTGTGAAAGAGTAGGCCGTCGCTACTCAGACGGCCTAGATGCAATCCAGACGACGTCAGAAGCTGAAGAGGAAGGCGTCACGGACATAAGGTGACGCCGTCGCAAGGTTAACGTGGCCAAGACGAAACCCTAATGACGCCGTCGCATATGTAATCTTATATATAGAATCCGAATTTTTCAGTCTTGTGTGGAGAGTCTTTTGGAGTGAAAACCTAAAACTGAACCTAAGGTGTCTTGTACAGTATTTTAGGGTTTTAAACCCTATCTTACATCAAGATAAGTCTTTACTTCATTAATTCAATTATGTCTTTGATTATTTGTGTGTATGCTTGCATGTTCTCCATGTCCGGCTAATTTACTTGTGTGTTTGCTTAGGAAGTATGAAACTTAATTATTGAATATTGATTGGTTGTTTCTTATCTTAGTTGATTAATGATCTAGTAATGCGATAGGTCATTCGTTGTGTACTTAATGCTTGATTCATCTTTGTGAACCTTAGAATATAATTACCTGAGTAGTTGTAGGCTAAACCATCCAAAGAGCGCCTTAGAGTAGGAGTTTATCATCCCTAGTGGGTTTGTAGACGAGACCCTTTGGTAAGTTCAAAGAGTTAGGGAGAAACGCATACCCTACAACTTTAGACACACAACGCAACTAAGAATAAGGACGTGACAATTCAACCACCAATAGGAGATAATTAAGGAGTAATACAAACTAAGTAAACACATCTTTAAACTATCATGCGAGCACACATTAATTAGACATAGACTCCCACAACTTTAGTTTAGATAATTAGATATTAGTAGAGTAATCGGTAGAAATACCAACCCCCCAAATCCAATACCCGAGATTCGTACCTTTCCATTTCATAAAACATAAAAAGATAAAAAAATAATCTTCCTCAACCTTAACCTTAGCGTAGTAACTCCTTACTAGCATTCCTATTCCCCTAGAGAACGATATCAATACCCGTGGCTTACCCTAATTACTACACTACAACGATTAGGTTCACTGCCTAGGGTGTTATAAAACTTGCTCGAAGAAAAGGAAGTTTCCTTGACCCCGAACGACGCGTGTAGCGTTATCACTAGCATTCCTATTCCCCTAGAGAACGATATCAATACCCGTGGCTTACCCTAATTACTACACTACAACGATTAGGTTCACTGCCTAGGGTGTTATAAAACTTGCTCGAAGAAAAGGAAGTTTCCTTGACCCCGAACGACGCATGTAGCGTTATCAATATCCATCTCCGAAATTGACTTGCTTTTTAGTGTTTCCACCAGCACTTGCTTTGATAGGTGTGCAAAGCTTGTCGAGGCAATCTTGCTCAGTGCATCCGCCTTGCGGTTTTCCCCTTTAGGAACTTGCTTTATAGTGAACCTATCAAAGCTTTTTATCAGCGTCTTGGTTTTATCAAGGTACTGAATCATATTATCTTCTTTGGCCACGTATTCACCCAACACGTGGTTGGCCACTAGGCGGGAATCCACATTTGCCTCTAGGTTACGTACACCCATTTGAGCTGCAATGCGTAGTCCTGCGAGCAGGGCTTCGTACTCTGCCTCATTATTTGTTGCTGTGAATTCAAAGCGCAGTGCGTAAGTGAATTCCATTCCCTCTGGATTTGTGAGAATGAGGCCCGCTCCTGAGCCATCAATGCATGAGGATCCATCTGTAAACAAGATCCATGGATCTTGCAGCTCGGTCTTAATTGGTGTGGATACCTCGTCGCTGTCTGGCTTTTCAATGATGAAGTCCGCCAGAATCTGTCCTTTGATTGTGGTACGTGGTCTGTACGAGATGTTGTGCTCACCTAGCAATACACTCCACTTCTGCAGTCTTCCTGATGCGTCAGGTTTGGAGATGATCTGCTTGATCGGTTGATCCGTGATTACTGCTATTGGGTGTGCTTGGAAGTACCTGCGCAGCCGTTTAGCAGCAAATACCAACGCCAGAACTAACTTTTCCATGGCACTATAGTTCATCTCCGTCTTCTTGAGTGCCTTGCTTACGAAGTAGATGGGAGTTTGTACTGAGTTCCTATCTGTTAGTAACACTGCACTGACTGCGCCTTCAGTCGCAGACAAATACATGATTAGCTCTTCCCCTGGTCGGGGTGCGACAAGTGTTGGGAGCGTTGCCAGATGTTGTTTAAGCTGAGTGAAGGCCTCTTCTGCCTCCGTAGTTCATCTGAAATCTCCTTTCTTTATACACTTCTTAAGTGTTTTGAAAAGAGGTAGGGATTTTTCTGCTGATTTGGATAAGAACCTGTTTAAGCCGGCCAACTTTCCGTTGAGAGATTGGACTTCCTTCAACGTGCGCGGTGAAGGAAGTTCGATGACCGCTTTTGTCTTTTCTGCGCATGGTTTTATGCCGTCGGGTTCTATCAGGTATCCAAGGAACATGCCTTCAGTAGCGCCGAAGGTACACTTCCTAGGATTCAGCTTCATATTGATCTCTCTTAGAGTTTTGAACGTTTCCTCGATGTCACACACTAGCTCATCTTCGGTATGGCTTTTTATGACCAGGTCATCAACATAGACCTCTAGGTTGCGGCCCACCTGTTTTTCGAAAGCGTTATCCACTAACCTCTGGTAGGTGGCGCCTGCATTTTTCAAGCCGAAGGGCATTTTTGTGTAGCAGTAAACACCTTGGCTTGTATGAAAGGCATTTTTTTCCTCATCCTCCCTAGCCATTTGGATTTGATGATATCCCTTGTACGCGTCGAGGAAGCACTTCAATGGATATCCGCACAGAGACTCTATTTTCCAATCTATCTCTGGTAAAGGATAGCAGTCTTGTGGACATGCTTTGTTAAGGTCGGTGAAGTCTACACACATTCGCCAGCTGCCGTCGCTCTTCTTTACCATGACTGGATTGGAAAGCCAGTCATGGTAGTAAACTTCCCGCATGATCCCTGCCTCTACCAGTTTTTGTACCTCTGCCAAGATTGCTTGCGCGCGCTCCGGGGCTTGGCCACGCTTCTTCTGGCGTATGGGTGAGTATCCCTGTCGGATTCTCAGTTTATGCTCTGTGACAGAGCGTGGTACTCCTGTCATGTGTTTAGGCTCCCATGCAAAAATATCCAAATTCTTCTGCAGGAGTGCACATACAGTTGTTTTGCCATTGTCCGACAATGAACCTCCGATGGATATTTCTTGTTCCGGGTATTCGGGGTGAATTGCTACTTTCAGATTTGGAACTCTGGTTGTCTGCTGTGCTGGAGTTGGTGCCGTCTCGCATGCAATCGTGTTGCATTATCTGTGTGGTATAGTGGTCTTGTAAAGAGTAACAATACCACCTTCCACTGGGAATTTAAGCATCCCATACGCTATTGATGACACTGCTCGCATAGCTGATATTCCAGGTCTCCCAATAATGCCATTGTATGGCGAGGGAGATTTAATCACCATGAACTCCATCCAGGGCGTTGCGGAGTGCTCTTCGTTTCCAATGCTAACAGGTACTCGTATTTGCCCCATAGGCCATATCTTCTCACCTGTAAAACCAGTCAACGCTGTTCTGACCGGGATTAACTGACTGCGTATTTTAGGACGCAATCGTTTGAAACAATGCTCGTACATGATGTCAGTAGAAGCTCCACCATCAACATACATGCGGTGGATGTCGTGACCCCCCGCGCTTATCTCTATAGTGAGTGGTTCCACCACTGCGTTGTCCGCGGTTAAGGTGGGGAAAGAGATCTCATTTCCACGTGAAAAATCCTGGCTGACCTTCTGCCTTGTGACCCGCTGCCATGATTGTATCATGTAAATGGTGTTGGGCTTGTCTTTAGGCATCTCTTTCTTATTGCCACTCTTCTGTTTGTCCTTTCCTTCTTTAATATTCTTGACCAAATGGTCCAATCTGCCCTCTTTGACCATTTTGTCAATGAGTTGGCGTAGTTGGACACATTCATTAGTGGTGTGGCCCTTCTGCACGTGGTAGTCACAATATCCATTCCCAGTGCGCCGATCCTCTGGGGTGCGCATTTGTGGTGGTCTTGGGAAGTTCGCCCCTTCTGTCGCGAGTATTTCCTTTGGGGTTTTTGTCAGCGGGGTGTATCTGTCGTTATCCCTCCCGCTCCCCTGACCGCGATAGCTTCTATTACGGTTGCTACTCCGGTCATTGGGCTGTCTCCCAGGTTGTTCCTGCGACCGGTAGTTGGAGGAGTTTCTTTTGCTATCCGCCGCGGCGGCTTCTCCTTGGACGAAGGACCTAGAGCGTTTCATGAGTTCATCAAAAGTTTCAGGAATCTTGTCATTCAATCTCTTGATGAGTTATGGGTTATTAATTCCATTCATGAAACCGGAGATCTTTAGCACTTCCGGGCATGCTTTAACTTGCATGCATTCGTCCTTAAAACGCTCCATGAATGCGCTCGTAGTTTCTCCTTGGCGCTGCTTTACCCTGGCAAGTTCGACAGGGTTTTTAGCGCACTTTTTCCGTTGAGTAAAATTTAGGCGGAACGCCTTTCTTAATTCTTCAAAACCATTTATACTTCGTCGTGGAAGTTTGTTAAACCAGTTCCGCGCGCTTCCCACTAGTGTGGAATTAAACATATGGCACCACACTGGTTGTGGCCAATTCTCAATAGTTGCGGCTGATTCGAAAATTTTTAGGTGATCGTCTGGATCACCTGTTCCGTCATAGGTCTTGACATTAGCAGGCATGCGCCTCTTCTTGTTCTCTGAGAAATCGCTAATGCGTCTAGTGAACGCGTCCACCTTCTGACGACGCCATGGGAGAGACATGTCCTCCTCTTGGTCATTGTGTCTGCTTCTGGACTTCCAATGTCATGTATCACTATCCTCATTGTCCGAGGAGTTATGGGAGGACGAGTTTTCCTTCCTTCGACGTTTGCGCCGGCTATCTCCAGAGTCTGGACTGGAAGGACTTTCACTTGGGGAGTACCTCCGCCCAAGTCTGTCATGCACTTTACGGCTACCCAGTCTATCATAGATACTGGTACGCCGTTCACCTTCATCACTATCGCTCAAGTGGTGAGAGTGGGATGTCTCATCATCCTCGATCCTCCTTCTGATCCTGTTGAATACTGGGGGTCGGCGGCCGTTTCTTCCGCGCTTCTCTTTCTGATGGCGCAGTGGGGAAGTATCGTATTCAGAATCAAAATTTAGTCGGGCTTGCAAGTTCCGACCTGATCTCTTCTTTTCTTCCTCTTGCATGAGAGTAGCTAAGACTTCGTAGTTTTGAGACACGAAATCTTCTGGCGCCAGTTGCGGCGCAACTCCTTCTAGAGCGAGTGCGTTTGTTTCTACTGCTATGCTCTTATTTCGATTTGGTGCATCTGATGCCTTTGTCAGGTCAGTTTATAGCACTGATTGAAAGGGAGTGGTGAGAACAGTGCGCAGTGGATCTACTTCACTGGCGGTAGTTGCAGTGGCTTGGGTTGTCCCCGAGCGCGGTTCCACCAGTGGGAAGATCAAGTCTTGTCCTGATCCCTTGTTTTTGGCAGCGCTGGTTGTCCCAGCGGTCTGTTTAGGGGTCGATCCGCTTTGTGACTTCTTTCCCATGAGGTCTGACTGCGATCGCTGATTTCCATGCTTCGTCATTCTAGTCTTGGTTCTCAGTGAATGGTCCCACGGATGGCGCCACTTGTTGATACAAAAGCTGGGCATTTCTTGCTGGGGCTCCGGTTCTTGTACCAATTGCTGATTGTTATATGAGACCTGCGCACTAAGAGACAGAAAACACCGTTAGGCTTACCGTGGGATTGTCTCCCACGATTATCCTCCGGCGTGAGAGTAAGTAATCGGTTTAGGGTTTAAGGAGTGTTAGGGTTATGAGATCGTACCTTAAACGAGGGATGTGATTCCCTTTATATACGCACGGAATCCTTGTTGGTTCCGTGTTCCCCAACCTTCGGCGTATCCCGCCTAAGTCGGTTGGGAATGATAATCCTCTTATTTAGAAGATATCGGATATCTATTCCGTGAATAGCTTTGGGCTTACATGAGCCCAAACGCTAGTTGGCTTAGCCCAGGTCGTACCGGACCAAGCTAGTATTGGACTTTAGTTGGGTCAGTGACCCGGATATAGACTATACGTCATCATGTCCCCCCAGTCTAGTACGCGCAGTGACTAACTGCGGATGCTAGACTAATAAACCGTAGCCAGTTAAAAAACTTTGAAGCGTATGCAAGAAGCCATAAACATATACCCTCTGGTACGTTGTACCTAAACATATCTATAAATACCCTCTTCTTCTACACAAACAAAACACACAAATCAATTTCTGCAATTAAACTCTGTCAAAATCTTTTCTCAAATCCAGAAATATTTGTGTGTTCTCAAAACCTTCAAAACCTCTTTTGGAAAACCTTTCTTGTAAACATTTACAAAAGTTTTTCATCACTAACTAGAGAGATCTAAACATTTCTAACTGTTCTTGCCAAACGTTTTTTTTCAAACCCTAAAAACTTCTTTAAAAGATATGGCTAGAACACAATCTCTCCAGTTTGCTTCTCAGTGGGTAGGGGATCTATCAAACGTTGAATTCAAAACAAACAATGTCATAGGTAATTTTGAATACCCTGAAAACGTCCCAACCTATAAAGACATTGTAAAATTTTTATTCAACTGCCCACTAAAAACGGCCTTTGTAAAGTGTCCCTCAGTGGTGTACCCAAACTACCTCAGGGAGTTCTGGGCAACTGCTAAAGCCTTTGACCCGACACCTTCGACTGATGAGAATAACCTTAGACCACTCAGGGAGTATCTCATCAGGTTCAGTCTAAATGGGGGGCAACAATATACCCTGGATTACAAAACCTTTTGCACTTCAACAGGGTTAGATTACAACAAAGGTGTTTATGTCGCCCATCCTGAACCTTCCACAGTGAAGGATGGGTTAAAACAAATTGTTTTGGATCCCACATTTTTGGACAAGACCCCAGTCACCAAAAGTTCATTCCCCGTGGCTTGGAGGATCCTTTTCACTTTTGTGATTCAGGTCCTCGGCGGGAACCACTCATCCACTGAACAGGTAAACTCTATTCAGTTGATGATGGCATACTGCCTGATGAATGGGGTCACTGTCGACATAGGGGAGATCATTTACAGTGATCTTGTAACGAAGCTACAGAGCAAAACTAGGACGAAGTATATTTCGTATCCTAGGTTTGTCTCTTGTGCTTTACAATCGTTACTGGGTGCCAATTATACTCAGGATGAAAAATTTGGAAATTTACCTGGCATCCTGAGTCCTTCAAATTTTCAAAAGGACCCATCCCTTGTCACACCTATCGAATTGACGGCCCATATGGTTGCTGTAAACAACCAGGAGGGATCAGTGTCTCCAAACCCTGCTCTTAAAAAGAAAAAGGGGAAGACTCAGACTGGGACTAAGACTAAACCAAAGTCTCAGGGCCCTGAGGCTTCAGGAGCACCGCCGAAAAGGCACAAAAGACCTGAGACCAAAAAGACACCTACTGACCAGGCAACAACCACCCCCGTGACAACGAAGGACACTGATACATCACAGTCAGTGCCCTTGGTCACACCTACTACTCCCCAAGATCCAGAGGGAAACAAACAACCCGCTGGTAGGGGAGCGCCTTCCACTTTGCCCAGTGATGACATTAGCAAATCAAAGCCTTTGTCTGAGGGCACACTGATCGATCCCAAAGACTCAGGGGAATACAAACAATCCACTGATAGGGATACAACATTCACTGACTCTGCTAAAGGCACTGGGAAATACCCACCAGTGTCTCAGGGGTCACTGGGGGACAAAGACTCGGAGGGAAAGAAACAACCCGCCGATACGGAACCCATAACCAATCCTGACTCCCGAGAAGACGCTGGGAAACTCCCACCAGTGTCCGAGGGGTCCACGGGGGACAAAGACTCAGAGGGATCAATACCACCCGCTGATATGGAACCCATTCCCACTCCCTTGTTAACTGTTGCTGAGGTTACTGAGCTGCTAGAATCTGATGATGACTATGCTGAAAGTGATGAAGAAATCTTATCAGCAGGGGAAGAAGTGGACGCTGAGGTTCAAACTGAACAAGAGCCTCAGCCTGATCCACAGGAACAGACTGAGTCACCTTTTCTGCCTGAAGACAATGACTCAGCCTCATCTTCCAGCTCTGACGAATTCAAAAGATTTGACAATGTTCATCCACTCACTGAAAGACAACTGGTTAAGTGGATCAGTAGGGCTTCAAGGAGATTGTTTTCTGGGGTTACTGAACAGTTTTGGGATCAACACACTGAGGCTGCTGCCAGTTACGCTGACCTGAGATCTGATGTGCTCACCTTCAACGAAAATGTTCATGAGCACAGAGATCTTATGTACCATCATCTTGTCAACCTGGATGAACACATGGTTAAATTCCTCAAGCATCTTCAGACAGTTGGGGTTACGATTGATGAAATCAGGGATGCTGTCAAAGAGGACCCAGCGCTCAATGCCAAAGTGCTGGAGGCAACTGAAGCTTATGCAAAGAATTCATCCAGGCTCACTGACCTTATAGAGATGCTCAAGTCTGCGAATGTTCAGGGTCTTCAATCTTCAGTTCAGACTCTTCAGACCACCATGGACTCACTAAACACTCAGGTAGCTACCTTGACTCAGGCCTCGTCTTCAATGGCTTGGAATCTTGGTCCACGAATGACTGCCTTGGAGTTATCTCATGCAAACTTGGATGCAAAGGTCACTGGTCTTCAAGCAGATACTTCAGAAATAAAGGCCATGATGACTGAAATCTATCAGGCCTTCAAGGGTCAAGCTGGTCAGTCCCCCTCAGCACCTACTCCAACTCTTGCCCTCACTGACGCTACGGCAACAGTTGAGGGGGAGAATACTGCTGAAGAAACTCCTCTTCACACTGAGGGGGAGCAAACACCACCAGTCTCAGCAGCTCAAACATCATCATCATCAGCACCAGTCTCTGCAGTACCAATCTCATCACTTCCACCTCAAGCAGCAACAACAACAACACTGACAGTCTCAACACCTATCATGACAACACCACCACCCATCATTGCATCATCCTCCTCAGGACAGGACAAGGGCAAAGGCATACTGACAACTACTGAGCCTGAGAGGATCCCCTACAAAATCGGTGACACTGAATACCTCTTCACTCCTCAACAGCTAACCAAACACCTTGCCAAAGAAGAAAGAAAATTGAAACAAGCTGAGGATGATAAGAAGACTAAGGAGGCATTGACCCAAGTGATTGCCGAAGAAGCTGAAAATGTGGGAATAGATGCAAGCAAGCTTAAAAAGGGTCAGGCAGGACAGAAGTTCATGGAAGCTCAGGCTGCTCAAATGGCTGCAATGAGAGCTCAGTATGAAGAAAAGAGAAAGAAAACTGAAGCTCTCAGGCAAAACAGAATCAAAGAATATAACTGGACAATGACCAGCCGAAGGCTTCCTGAAAAAATCACTGATGTCAAAATCATTCCCAACACCAAACCATTGGCTATGAATGTTTACAGAGGAGATGACAAAAGACACTTTGAGGTTCATGATCCCTTAAAGTTCAGTGACTTTGGGATCACTGAACTTGATGAACTTGGTCCGATCATTGGAAAGAAGCAAAATAAGGTGGTCAAGGAGCTGATGAAGATGCTTAGCAAAAGGTATGAAAGGCTGAGGGAAGCACCAGCCCAACTAAGAATTCAGCCCGCCTTGACTGCACCTCAAGGATCTCAACCACAAGCTTCCACTGGCAAAAGGAAAAGAGTTGATTTCCAACCTGAGATCAAAGTGCCTGGCCTTGATTGCAACAGAGAACTACCTGAAGGTGTTAATTTTGTGAACTGTCTAGTGATTGAAGAGCCTGAAAGAGGGCTATTCCACATTGATGTCTATGGGAACCCTGCATTTCAAAGATGGAGTGACATTGATCAGGCTGGAGTGGCTGCAATGATCAGCTATATTCCTGTGGCCTCTCAGATCCAATCCCCAGCGAACATCAGGTTCTGTCAAGACCTGAATGCCAAGATCAGAGACCATCCTGACAGGGAAACACTCATCACCAAGAAAGTGAAGCTTGAAGCACTGGGTATCCATCTGGAATGACATCATTTTGTTTTATCTTTTGTACTAGTGATAGGAACTTTGTAATCTGATCAATAAACGATGTATGTTTTATTCATTTACTCAGTGTTCCCTATTGTATTCATTAGTACATTCAGTGTAAGAAGAAGCCTCTTGCTCACTTACACTGATCAACCACTTAGGCTATTTGTATATCCAAATAGGGGGAGACTGTTGGGTTCAGTAAATACCCAAACTCCTTAATCTAGGATTTGAATAGAAAATAGCCCAAGTATTTAATCCGTTAACACAAACAGGTCACTGAGTGCATAGTCTCTCAGTGAGTCGTCTTCAGGATACTCAGTAAGAGGCTAAGAAGAAGTCTCTCCACTCAGTAAGGCGGAACTTAAAGGGTGAAGACTGAGTCAAGAAGAAGATGATGGATTCAGTGAGTGATGACAATAACTCACTGAATCCCTAAGATTCCTATCCAACTTCTTACACTGAAGACAAACTGAAGTAGAAGACTGAAGAATGTAAAGACTGAAGAAAGAGCGGGACAAAGCGGGAAAGGTTGAATCAGATAAGACGAAGTCCTTATCATCCAAAGTCAACTTTCCCTGAATAGCAAAACATCAGGCTCAGTGTCATCACTGAACTTAGGAAAGTAGTCTTGTCTCTTACCTAGAATAGTCTTTGTAAACAGAGACAAAATACATCAGTATTTTGTCTTCTGTGTGATGTCAGTTTGTCACTTAGGAAAGAGTCAAATACCATACATGTATAAATAGCATAAGAGATGGAGTGAAAAGGTTAAGCTTGTGAATTGTAAAAACACATACACGCAAGCCATCTTTTCACTCCTCCAAATACAACTTAGTTCCTGAGATAGCTCAGTGAGCTCTAAGAGTTGTGCTCAGACATAGCCTGAGCTTAGAGAGGAATCACCCAACTTTGTCATTTCAATCCCAAGTACTATTCCGCAAGTACTTGGGTAACGTATTCTTTGTTGAATTATTTCTAATAAGAATATGACTGTTGAAAATTACTTAGTGTGTTTTCTTTATATTAATTTCAGTCATTGTTCACTTTTAACTTGTTTTATAAACTTGAACTGTTTTAAACGATAGTGAACGGGGAACAACAAGTGGTATCAGAGCCAGGTTAATTATAAAACTCGTTTTTTTAGGCCGCTCTAAAAGTTTTTAAATTAGGATCCTAAATGGCTGAAATTGATGTACCCCAACTAGTCGATAAAAAGGGTGGAGCTTATTCAGCTGTTGCCCCTAGACTTGAAGTTGGCAAATTCAACAAATGGAAAAAGCGAATGCTTTGCTATTTGATTGGGATGGAACCTTATTATGTCAAGTGCATAAATGAAGGTCCATTTGTCCCAAAGACTGCTGAAGGGTTGCCCAAACCTGAAGCTCAGTGGACCCAAGATGAAAGGAGAGTGGTCAACCAGGACCAAAGACTCAAAAGTATCATAATATCTTGTCTTCCTGACGATATTATGGAGTCTGTTATTAGCTGTAGTACTGCTAAGCAAACCTGGGATGACCTAGTTCATAGTCATGAAGGACCATCTGATACCAAGGAAAACAGGATAATGGACCTGAAACTTGAGTATAACACCTTCAGGGCTAAGGACTCAGAAACTCTCTCTCAAACTTACACCAGATACAAAACTCTTTTAAATGAACTTTCAAATGATGGTGTTAAGTTGTCTAAGCATGAAATCAATGTTGGTTTTGTAAACAGTCTCCCTGAGAAGTGGTTGAATTTCTCTCAGGGACTCAGGAATGCCAATCACATCCAAAATCTTGAGCTTCCTGAAATTTATGGGAAATTTGTCTATGAGGAAAACCTCATCAACAGACGATACCCTGACTTAAAGAAGTCTCAGGAAGTCAAGAAGTCCCTGACCACTACATCATCACCAATATCAACTGCTTTCTTTTCAAACAATGTAGTTCAAGATTTCCAAGAAAACTCAGATGATGAGCCTGATGAGAGATCAAGTGAGGAGTACCTAAGTGACCTGAATGCTGAATTTCAGGAAAGGGCACTCCTCGCTAACTCTCGAAGGTTTATAAAAGGAAACAAAGGTTTTTCTACTGCTAAAGCAACTGAAGACACTGAATGTTATAAGTGTCATAAAAGAGGCCATTTTGCAAAAGACTGTTTTTCAAAAACAATTTCTGAACCCTCTTACAAACCATCAGGATCTAATCAGTCTTCAGGCTTTAGCAAATTTCAACCAAAAATCTATCAGTCTCATCAAAATGTTCAAAACAAATCTGATCTTAACAAAACCATTGATTATGAAGCTAAGTACAAGAAAGCAAAAGCTAAGCTTGCATTGCTTGAGGCCAGTCCCTCAGAAACAACAAAAAATGTTCAATCTGTGCAGGGGAAGAACAAAGGCCTTGTTGCTGAAACCTTTGACTGGGATGAAGAGCCAATCTCATCGGATGATGAAATGGTACACGTCAGTGCTCTAATGGCTCTCTCAGAAGAAGACAAGCTTGCTGTTGGAAAGAATCATGCTAGGAACGGGGAATGGGTCAACATCACAATGAAGAAGGTAAACACTTTACTTTCTATGGATGATGACTCTGATTGGCAGTCTTATATGAATTATCTAAATGTTGACCTTAAGTTTGTAGAAGAACAAAGACTGAATCTCTTTTCTAAGTACAACAAGTTAAGTTTTGAATTGAATAAGTGTAGGGATGAATTGCTCATTTTAAAACAAGCTAAGCTTGAGGCTGTCACTTTGCAAATTCAAAACACTGAACTAGTTAAAAGAAATCAGAATCTTCAAGATGAACTTAAAAAGGCAAATGATATTCTTAAGAGTTGGACTGCTAAGAATCCCAGGGTCTTTGATGCTGTGGGTGCCCCCAGTAGCAGCAAGAAGAGAGTCATAGGTGAAGATCATCTCCCTGACTCTCTCAACAAAGACCAGTCTCCTAAGCCATTTGTGTCTGGTGGCATGATTACAAGTATGTTGGCTGATTCAAATTCCAGTGAATGGATTGAACGAGTTAATCCTGAGAGTAAGCTTCCAAACTTCGATTCTGGAAGGATTCTAGAGCCTGAAAGTCAAGCTCTAAAGAGCATGCTTGGACTCCCTGATGTGCCCAGTGGTACTGAACACATCTCTGAGTCTGAAGCAGAATCTCAAGCACCGCTTCCACCACTGAAACCTATTCAGGGTGCTGCTCCAAGCTCTGAGCTTACTCCACTACAATTCAATCCTCATTCACCAAAAGAAAGGTCTGGACGTGGTAGAACCATCCTTCAAAGACAAGCAAAACTAATCCAACAAGAGTCTACACCTGCTGAGACTTCATCATCCTCTGTCCCCACTGAAGCTGACCAAATCCAGCAACTGACTGAACTTGTGAGGAAGCTTACTGAAAAAATGGAATCCATTGAAAAGGTCCCTGAACCAATCAAGGAGACAAAGTCAGCTTCCTCCAGTTCCTCAAAGTCAAAATCAACCTCCAAAAGCAAACAAAAGTGTGAGCTGTGTCATTACACCACCCATACCACTGACAACTGCTATAGAATCCTTTTTTGCATGATCTGCAAAAAGGATGATCACAGGACTGCTGATCATCTACAGTATGTCAATCAAGCAAACTATACCAAAGTTGGTCATCAGTATGCTTCATCATCCAAAACTGTCCCAAAGAATAGAGCAAAACCTTTTCCTATCTGTCCTCACTGTGGGTTCAATGATCATCATCAGGATGATTGTCTCATGAATACATGCTGTGATATATGCGGTAATCCAGCTCATGAGACATCCCAACATGACAGTATCATTCATGCAAGGAGAAATTCCAAACAACCCAGAGTCACTGAGTCATCCTCAGCCTCTAAGTGCAAAACCTGTGGTAGCACCTTGCACACAACCACTGACCATGAGTCGATTGCAAATTTCAAAGAGACCTTGAGATCCAAGCCCACTAGTAAGTGGGTCACGAAGAGAAACTAATTCAGTTTACTACTTGTGCAGAGACATGCCAGGGAGCCTATTTGGCATCTAGACAGTGGATGCTCAAGAAGCATGACTGGTGTGAAGGAATATCTGCACAAGTATGTAAAGGAACCAGGGCCCAAGGTAGTATTTGGTGATAACTCATCATGTCCCACTGAAGGTTATGGTTCAGTAAACTGCAATGGAATAGTTTTCTCTAGAATAGCCTATGTCAATGGTCTCAAATACAATCTCATCAGTGTCAGTCAACTATGTGATGCAAAATTCATTGTACAATTCAATGATAAACAAGGTACCATTTTTAATGCCAACAAGGAAGTTGTGTTGATAGCTCCTAGGAGAGACGATGTTTATGTGCTTGACATGTCAAGTCTCTCCCAAGATGGAACGTGTCTCTTTGCTAAAGCCACTGAAACTATCAATTGGCTGTGGCATGAGAGACTCTCACACCTGAACTTCAAAAATCTCAACAACTTGGCAAAACAAAACAAGGTCCTTGGCTTGCCATCACTGGTCTTTGCAAAAGACAAACCATGCTCTGCCTGTGAAAAGGGTAAACACCACAGAGCATCATTCAAAACAAAACAAAATTTCTCCATCAAAAGCTGCCTTCACCTCCTGCACATGGATCTCTTTGGACCTGTCAGTCCCAGATCAATCCAGCATGAGAAGTATACACTTGTCATTGTTGATGAATTCTCAAGATACACTTGGGTATACTTTCTTTCAAAAAAGAGTCAGGCAGCTGATGCAATAATATCATTCATCAGGAAGATTGAAAACCAGAATGACATTACTGTCAAACAAATCCGAACTGACAATGGCACTGAGTTCAGAAATCAAGAACTTGAGAGTTTCTGTGATGAAAAAGGAATTTCTCAAAATTTCTCATCTCCTTATACCCCTGAACAAAATGGGGTTGCTGAAAGGAAAAACAGAACTCTCATTGAGGCTGCTAGAACTATGTTAAATGGCTCGGCCCTCTCAAAACATTTCTGGACTGAAGCAGTCAAAACTGCCTGTTACACTCAAAACAGGTCAATCATTGTCAAAAGACATAATAAAACCCCATATGAGATCTTCAAAGGTAGACTTCCAGACATCAGCTATTTTCATGTGTTTGGATGTCCAGTGTTCATTCACAACCACAAGGATCATCTAGGCAAGTTTGATGCAAAAGCTGATGATGGATACTTTCTAGGCTACTCACTGATCTCCAAAGCCTTCAGGGTCTTTAACACAAGGAGACAACAAGTTGAGGAAACCTTTCATGTCACCTTTGATGAAAGTACTGAAAGCATCAGGTTCACCAACACCTCAGTGGAGGAAATAGGAATTGATAACTCTTCAAGATATCCTCTTGATGAGTACAACACTGAACTCAATTCCTCATATCAAGCTGATGCTGACATCTCATATTATGTCTTACCTCACAACCTACCCCAACCAACCGTCAATGAATTCATTGAGAATCAGTCTGTCCCTACTGGGATAAGTAACAATGATCCAAATGATCAGGAACCTGTAACTCATGATCCTCAACCTGATCATGACATCTCAACAGTTGTTCTAAATGATCCTGTGGCTCTTGCACCTGAACTCACATCTGAACTCCCAGTGACATCTTCAAGCTCAGATCCTAGACCACAAAGTAAGTGGACTAGATCTCAGGACATTGAGCTTGTAAACATCATTGGTGAACCCACTGAGGGCATGCTCACTAGAAGTATGGCTGCTAGTCTAACTGCAGCTTCAGCCAATGAATGTCTTTATGCTGATTACCTATCAGACATTGAACCCAAAAGTGTCACTGAAGCTCTAAAACACCCAAGCTGGGTTCAGGCTATGCAAGATGAATTGCAACAGTTTGATAAAAACAAGGTCATGACCTTGATCAAATGTCCTCAGGATGTAGTAGTCATAGGAATGAAGTGGGTTTTCAGAAACAAAACTGATGAAAACGGCACTGTCATTAAAAACAAAGCCAGACTTGTAGCCAAAGGTTACAGTCAACAAGAAGGCATTGACTATGATGAGACATTTGCTCCTGTTGCAAGAATGGAAGCCATCAGGATCTTCCTTGCATATGCAACATACATGAACTTCAGGGTCTACCAAATGGATGTTAAAAGTGCATTCTTAAATGGTGATCTCAAGGAAGATGTGTATGTTCAGCAACCTCCTGGCTTTGAGAGTAGTGAATTCCCTGACTATGTCTGCAAGCTTGACAAAGCCCTTTATGGACTTAAACAAGCTCCCAGGGCATGGTATGAAACTCTCTCAGCCTTCCTGATACAAAACAAGTTTGTCAGAGGAAAGATAGACAACACACTGTTTGTCTATAGAACCCAACAGGATGTGATACTAGTCCAAGTGTATGTTGATGATATCATCTTTGGCTCAACTAACTACAAACTTTGCAAACAGTTTGAAAAACTGATGACAAAGAAGTTTGAAATGAGCATGATGGGGGAACTCACTTACTTTCTTGGACTTCAAATCAGGCAAACTGATAAAGGTATATCCATCAGTCAAGAGAAATACACCAGAAATCTCTTGAAGAAATATGAGATATTTGACTATGCCTCAGTGAAGACACCAATGGTTCCACCTAACAACCTTGGACCTGATCTCACTGGCAAATCAGTCAATCAAACTCATTTCAGAGGGATTGTTGGCTCACTGATGTATCTAACCGCTACTAGACCAGACATACAATTCTCAGTCTGTCTAATAGCAAGATATCAGTCCAATCCAAAAGAATCCCATCTCACTGCAGCCAAAAGAATACTCAGGTACCTGAAAGGAACCCCAAACCTTGGACTATATTATCCAATATGCTCAGGGTTTGATCTCAAGGGTTACTCTGATTCAGATTATGCTGGCTGCAACATGGACAGAAAAAGTACCTCAGGGTCCTGTCAATTTCTTGGAGGAAAACTGGTATGTTGGAGTGCAAAGAAGCAACAGTCAGTGGCTATGTCCTCAGTTGAAGCTGAATATGTAGCTGCAGCAGGATGCTGTGCCAATGTATTATGGATGAAAAGTCAACTCAGTGACTATGACATCCATTACAAAATGGTGCCTATCTTCTGTGATAACACTAGTGCAATTGCAATCTCCAACAACCCTGTCCTCCACCAAAGAACCAAACACATTGATATCAGATATCACTTCATCAGGGATCACATAATGAAAGGAGACATAGAACTTCATTTCATCCCTACTGAATATCAACTGGCTGATATCTTCACCAAACCTTTGGATGAGCCTACCTTCAGGAGACTGAAAGCTGAATTGGGAATGCTTGACATTGAAAGTCAAGTATTTGAAAACCAATCTCAGTAAGCTCTGTGACATGGTTCATCCTCCCTGAAAATCCAAAATAAACCTCTCACTGAATGAGTAATACTCATTCAGAGTCCCTGACACTTGACAAAGAGCATTAAATAAGTAACTAAATGGTCCAAGTATCAGTTACTTTAATGTCCTAGGTTGGTAACTATGCCAATTTAATAAAGGAATATATGTCTCTTTGTCTTACTGTCATCCCACTTGGCATTTAATGCCTCTCACAAGAAATATCAAATTGATATTCTCTCTCTGCAAAAGTGCACTTTTACTGTGCGCCTCAACTGTTCCCTTGAAAAATGGGATTTTCACTGCGGGTAATGGAGTGGTAGCATTAAATGTGGAAATTCAAGAGTCTTTCAAAAACCGACTCTTAATATTTCCATTTGTGCACAAAATACCCCTCTTATCACTCTATAAATACCCTCTTCTTCTACACAAACAAAACACACAAATCAATTTCTGCAATTAAACTCTGTCAAAATCTTTTCTCAAATCCAGAAATATTTGTGTGTTCTCAAAACCTTCAAAACCTCTTTTGGAAAACCTTTCTTGTAAACATTTACAAAAGTTTTTCATCACTAACTAGAGAGATCTAAACATTTCTAACTGTTCTTGCCAAACGTTTTTTTTCAAACCCTAAAAACTTCTTTAAAAGATATGGCTAGAACACAATCTCTCCAGTTTGCTTCTCAGTGGGTAGGGGATCTATCAAACGTTGAATTCAAAACAAACAATGTCATAGGTAATTTTGAATACCCTGAAAACGTCCCAACCTATAAAGACATTGTAAAATTTTTATTCAACTGCCCACTAAAAACGGCCTTTGTAAAGTGTCCCTCAGTGGTGTACCCAAACTACCTCAGGGAGTTCTGGGCAACTGCTAAAGCCTTTGACCCGACACCTTCGACTGATGAGAATAACCTTAGACCACTCAGGGAGTATCTCATCAGGTTCAGTCTAAATGGGGGGCAACAATATACCCTGGATTATAAAACTTTTTGCACTTCAACAGGGTTAGACTACAACAAAGGTGTTTATGTCGCCCATCCTGAACCTTCCACAGTGAAGGATGGGTTAAAACAAATCGTTTTGGATCCCACATTTTTGGACAAGACCCCAGTCACTAAAAGTTCATTCCCCGTGGCTTGGAGGATCCTTTTCACTTTTGTGATTCAGATCCTCGGCGGGAACCACTCATCCACTGAACAGGTAAACTCTATTCAGTTGATGATGGCATACTGCCTGATGAATGGGGTCACTGTCGACATAGGGGAGATCATTTACAGTGATCTTGTAACGAAGCTACAGAGCAAAACTAGGACGAAGTATATTTCGTATCCTAGGTTTGTCTCTTGTGCTTTACAATCGTTACTGGGTGCCAACTATACTCAGGATGAAAAATTTGGAAATTTACCTGGCATCCTGAGTCCTTCAAACTTTCAAAAGGACCCATCCCTTGTCACACCTATAGAATTGACGGCCCATATGGTTGCTGTAAACAACCAGGAGGGATCAGTGTCTCCAAACCCTGCTCTTAAAAAGAAAAAGGGGAAGTCTCAGACTGGGACTAAGACTAAACCAAAGTCTCAGGGCCCTGAGGCTTCAGGAGCACCGCCGAAGAGGCACAAAAGGCCTGAGACCAAAAAGACACCCACTGACCAGGCAACAACCACCCCCGTGACAACGAAGGACACTGATACATCACAGTCAGTGCCCTTGGTCACACCTACTACTCCCCAAGATCCAGAGGGAAACAAACAACCCGCTGGTAGGGGAGCGCCTTCCACTTTGCCCGGTGATGACATTAGCAAATCAAAGCCTTTGTCTGAGGGCCCACTGATCGATCCCAAAGACTCAGGGGAATACAAACAATCCACTGATAGGGATACAACATTCATTGACTCTGCTAAAGGCACTGGGAAATACCCACCAGTGTCTCAGGGGTCACTGGGGGACAAAGACTCGGAGGGAAAGAAACAACCCGCCGATACGGAACCCTTAACCAATCCTGACTCCCGAGAAGACACTGGGAAACTCCCACCAGTGTCCGAGGGGTCCACGGGGGACAAAGACTCAGAGGGATCAATACCACCCGCTGATATGGAACCCATTCCCACTCCCTTGTTAACTGTTGCTGAGGTTACTGAGCTACTAGAATCTGATGATGACTATGCTGAAAGTGATGAAGAAATCTTATCAGCAGGGGAAGAAGTGGACGCTGAGGTTCAAACTGAACAAGAGCCTCAGCCTGATCCACAGGAACAAACTGAGTCACCTTTTCTGCCTGAAGACAATGACTCAGCCTCATCTTCCAGCTCTGACGAATTCCAAAGATTTGACAATGTTCATCCTCTCACTGAAAGACAACTGGTTAAGTGGATCAGCAGGGCGTCAAGGAAGCTGTTTTCTGGGGTTACTGAACAGTTTTGGGATCAACACACTGAGGCTGCTGCCAGTTACGCTGACCTTAGATCTGATGTGCTCACCTTCAACGAAAATGTTCATGAGCACAGAGATCTTATGTATCATCATCTTGTCAACCTGGATGAACACATGGTTAAGTTCCTCAAGCATCTTCAGACAGTTGGGGTTACAATTGATGAAATCAGGGACGCTGTCAAAGAAGACCCAGCTCTCAATGCCAAAGTGCTGGAGGCAACTGAAGCATATGCAAAGAATTCATCCAGGCTCACTGACCTAATAGAGATGCTCAAGTCTGCGAACGTTCAGGGTCTTCAAACTTCAGTTCAGACTCTTCAGACCACCCTGGACTCACTAAATACTCAGGTAGCTACCTTGACTCAGGCCTCGTCTTCCATGGCTTGGAATCTTGGTCCACGCATGACTGCCTTGGAGTTATCTCATGCAAACTTGGATGCAAAGGTCACTGGTCTTCAAGCAGATACTTCAGAAATAAAGGCCATGATGACTGAAATCTATCAGGCCTTCAAGGGTCAAGCTGGTCAGTCCCCCTCAGCATCTACTCCAACTCTTGCCCTCACTGACGCTACGGCAACAGTTGAGGGGGAGAATACTGCTGAAGAAACTCCTCTTCACACTGAGGGGGAGCAAACACCACCAGTCTCAGCAGCTCAAACATCATCATCATCAGCACCAGTCTCTGCAGTACCAATCTCATCACTACCACCTCAAGCAGCAACAACAACAACACTGACAGTCTCAACACCTATCATGACAACCACACCACCCATCATTGCATCATCCTCCTCAGGACAGGACAAGGGCAAAGGCATACTGACAACTACTGAGCCTGAGAGGATCCCCTACAAAATCGGTGACACTGAATACCTCTTCACTCCTCAACAGCTAACCAAACACCTTGCCAAAGAAGAAAGAAAATTGAAACAAGCTGAGGATGATAAGAAGACTAAGGAGGCATTGACCCAAGTGATTGCCGAAGAAGCTGAAAATGTGGGAATAGATGCAAGCAAGCTTAAAAAGGGTCAGGCAGGACAGAAGTTCATGGAAGCTCAGGCTGCTCAAATGGCTGCAATGAGAGCTCAGTATGAAGAAAAGAGAAAGAAATCTGAAGCTCTCAGGCAAAACAGAATCAAAGAATATAACTGGACAATGACCAGCCGAAGGCTTCCTGAAAAAATCACTGATGTCAAAATCATTCCCAACACCAAACCATTGGCTATGAATGTTTACAGAGGAGATGACAAAAGACACTTTGAGGTTCATGATCCCTTAAAGTTCAGTGACTTTGGGATCACTGAACTTGATGAACTTGGTCCGATCATTGGAAAGAAGCAAAATAAGGTGGTCAAGGAGCTGATGAAGATGCTTAGCAAAAGGTATGAAAGGCTGAGGGAAGCACCAGCCCAACTAAGAATTCAGCCTGCCTTGACTGCACCTCAAGGATCTCAACCACAAGCTTCCACTGGCAAAAGGAAAAGAGTTGATTTCCAACCTGAGATCAAAGTGCCTGGCCTTGATTGCAACAGAGAACTACCTGAAGGTGTTAATTTTGTGAACTGTCTAGTGATTGAAGAGCCTGAAAGAGGGCTATTCCACATTGATGTCTATGGGAACCCTGCATTTCAAAGATGGGGTGACATTGATCAGGCTGGAGTGGCTGCAATGATCAGCTATATTCCTGTGGCCTCTCAGATCCAATCCCCAGCGAACATCAGGTTCTGTCAAGACCTGAATGCCAAGATCAGAGACCATCCTGACAGGGAAACACTCATCACCAAGAAAGTAAAGCTTGAAGCACTGGGTATCCATCTGGAATGACATCATTTTGTTTTATCTTTTGTACTAGTGATAGGAACTTTGTAATCTGATCAATAAACGATGTATGTTTTATTCATTTACTCAATGTTCCCTATTGTATTCATTAGTACATTCAGTGTAAGAAGAAGCCTCTTGCTCACTTACACTGATCAACCACTTAGGCTATTTGTATATCCAAATAGGGGGAGACTGTTGGGTTCAGTAAATACCCAAACTCCTCTGATCTAGGATTTGAATAGAAAATAGCCCAAGTATTTAATCCGTTAACACAAACAGGTCACTGAGTGCATAGTCTCTCAGTGAGTCGTCTTCAGGATACTCAGTAAGAGGCTAAGAAGAAGTCTCTCCACTCAGTAAGGCGGAACTTAAAGGGTGAAGACTGAGTCAAGAAGAAGATGATGGATTCAGTGAGTGATGACAATAACTCACTGAATCCCTAAGATTCCTATCCAACTTCTTACACTGAAGACAAACTGAAGTAGAAGACTGAAGAATGTAAAGACTGAAGAAAGAGCGGGACAAAGCGGGAAAGGTTGAATCAGATAAGACGAAGTCCTTATCATCCAAAGTCAACTTTCCCTGAATAGCAAAACATCAGGCTCAGTGTCATCACTGAACTTAGGAAAGTAGTCTTGTCTCTTACCTAGAATAGTCTTTGTAAACAGAGACAAAATACATCAGTATTTTGTCTTCTGTGTGATGTCAGTTTGTCACTTAGGAAAGAGTCAAATACCATACATGTATAAATAGCATAAGAGATGGAGTGAAAAGGTTAAGCTTGTGAATTGTAAAAACACACACACGCAAGCCATCTTTTCACTCCTCCAAATACAACTTAGTTCCTGAGATAGCTCAGTGAGCTCTAAGAGTTGTGCTCAGACTTAGCCTGAGCTTAGAGAGGAATCACCCAACTTTGTCATTTCAATCCCAAGTACTATTCCGCAAGTACTTGGGTAACGTATTCTTTGTTGATTTATTTCTAATAAGAATATGATGTTGAAAATTACTCAGTGTGTTTTCTTTATGTTAATTTCAGTCATCGTTCACTTTTAACTTGTTTTATAAACTTAATCTGTTTTAAACGTTAGTGAACGGGGAACAACACCTTTATATACGCACGGAATCCTTGTTGGTTCCGTGTTCCCCAACCTTTGGCGTATCCCGCCTAAGTCGGTTGGGAATGATAATCCTCTTATTTAGAAGATATCGGATATCTATTCCGTGAATAGCTTTGGGCTTGGGCTTACATGAGCCCAAACGCTAGTTGGCTTAGCCCAAGTCGTACCGGACCAAGTTAGTATTGGACTTTAGTTGGGTCCGTAACCCGGATATAGACTATACGTCATCAACACTCGAGACGTTTTCCCGTGATGGATGATGTGATTGATGGTCATTCTGCACAAATTGCCGCCTCTAATTAGGGCTACCTGATAAAATCAAAATAAAAAGTAGAGACGTAGGCATTCGCGTCAGTTGATCATTGTTTGGGGAACACGCATACTAAAATTGCTTGGTTGACAAGAAGAGGTGAATCGGTGTACGTATTTATATCCTATAACTAACCATCTGGCTTAGCTCAGTTGGCCACCTTGGAGTCTTTAGGGGCTCTTGGGGGAGGGAGGTCTTGAGTTCAAATCCTGCAAGGGGTTTGAATAAGGGATTTTCCTTCAAGGTAGTCCTTTAATGAAGGGGTTTGGGCCTGGTAACCCCAGGTTCGAATCTTGGAAAAGGCAAGGGTTTACCCCTATTAATTGTCGTGCCTTCGAGCGGATTAGTAGGGGGTTTTCCCCCCATCGGGTATTTGAAATAGGCATTTCCGCTTCGAGGGAGCTCTCTAGCGCGGACCCGGTTTAGACAACGTAGTCTAGACCTCTCGCTGTCAAACTGCGACACGAAGCATTTTATAAGAAATTCACCTTTCAAAAAATTTTTTTTTTATATCCTATAACTTAGGTCACCGCCCCCAATCCTTTCCTTTCATTTCATTTCATTTCATTTCTTTGTATATCCAAAAGAAAAACAAACCCTCTCATCTTCCTTACAACACCAAAAGCAACAAAAAATTCATTTGTATATAATTAACTCCCCAGATTTGATATCTCGATTTTCTCTAGATTCAAATCTCATCTCCTACAACTTCCATTCAGGTAAACCATCTCATATCATTATTATTATTTGTTACATAAAATGAATCTGTTTTGTTTTAATGCTAGCATATCTGTAATTACATAATAATATTAATAAGAATAGTATTTGTATGTATGATATGATAGGTTGTTGATATGAGCCGAGAAAGAAATGGAAATGGAAATGGAAATGGAAATGATAGACGGGGTCGAAATTCGCATTCTCATCGTCGCCAAGAATGGATTCCTAGAGGATCATCAACAACTAGTGATCCTCCTCCTCTATTAGATACCAATACTAATATTGATACTAATACCCCGGCCGCAACGATAGTTCCTACGAACTCGAACTTAGATGCAAATTATCATCACCCCCCTGCTTATAGATCACATAATAATGTTAGGAGACCTTCTACTAGAGGGCGTGGGTCGGGTGTTTTAAATCATCATCATCATCATCATCAGCCGAATACGAATGCTAATACTAATAATAGTAATAGTAATAGTAATAGTAATAGAAGAAAGGGGGATGTTTTGAAAGGATCGGCATTGCCTCAGCTTGTTCAAGAGATTCAAGATAAATTGTTGAAAGATTCTATCGAGTGCATGATATGTTACGATATGGTGAGACGTACGGCGTCTATATGGTCGTGCTCAAGCTGTTATTCGATTTTTCATTTGCATTGTATTAAGAAATGGGCTAGAGCTCCTACTTCTATCGACTTGTCTGCTGAGAAGAACCAAGGGTTTAATTGGCGGTGTCCTGGTTGTCAATCAGTTCAGCTCACTTCGTCTAAGGATATTCATTATCTTTGTTTTTGTGGGAATAGGCAGGATCCTCCATCGGATTTGTATTTGACTCCTCATTCTTGTGGAGAGCCTTGTGGAAGGCCGCTTGATAAGGATCACCGTCTTGGTAATGATGATGATGATAAGGATGATGGTCGTTGTCGTCATCGTTGTGTAGTTCAATGCCACCCTGGTCCTTGTCCGCCTTGTAAGGCGTTTGCTCCACCAAGGATATGTCCTTGTGGTAAGAAAACTATTACTACCAGATGCTCGGATCAGAAATCTCTTCTTACATGTGGCCAGCTTTGTGGTAAGCCGCTAAAGTGTCTACGCCATTCTTGTAGCAAGACATGTCATGTGGGTCCTTGTGATTCGTGTGATGTTCAGATTGATGCTTCTTGTTTCTGCAAGAAAAAGACCGAAGTTGTTGTTTGCGGTGATATGGCTGTGAAAGGACATGTAAATGTGGAAAATGATGGTATCTTTTCGTGCAATTCGTCATGTGGAAAACCTCTTGGGTGTGGAAACCATGTCTGCAAAGAAACATGTCATCCTGGTGTTTGTGGGGACTGTGAGCTGTTGCCAAGTAAGATTACGTCATGTCATTGTGGTAAATCGAGCCTACAAGAAGAGAGACATAGTTGTTTGGATCCAATCCCGACCTGCTCAAAGATATGTGACAAAATCCTCCCATGTGGGTTACATCGTTGTAAAGATAAATGCCATCCAGGGTCATGTGCACCATGTCGGGTTATGGTTACTCAAAAATGTCGTTGTGGATCAACTTCTAGGACTGTGGAATGTTTCAACACCACCACCACCATGACGGATGAAGCAGACACGTCGTTCAAATGTGATAAACCTTGTGGCCGAAAAAAGAATTGTGGGAGACACCGTTGCAGTGACAAGTGCTGCCCCCTATCTAATTCCAAGAACAATGCCGCCACCCAGGGTTGGGACCCACATTTGTGTTCTAAGCCTTGTGAGAAGAAGCTAAGATGCGGGCAACATGATTGTGAAATGCTATGTCACAGTGGCCATTGCCCTCCTTGCCAAGAGACGATTTTCACTGACCTGACATGTGCGTGTGGAAGATCTTCAATTCCTCCTCCATTACCATGTGGTACACCGCCACCATCTTGTCAATACCCGTGTTCGGTTCCTCAACCGTGCGGTCACCAGTCCTCACACAGCTGTCACTTTGGAGACTGTCCACCATGTTCAGTTCCAATACCGAAAGAATGCATTGGGGGACATGTTGTCCTCAGAAACATACCATGCGGTTCAAAAGATATCCGATGTAATAAACTTTGTGGGAAAACAAGGCAGTGTGGGATGCATGCATGTTTAAGAACGTGCCACCCGTCTCCATGTGATTCATCATCATCGTCATCATCTGGTGGGTCCACTTTTGGTGTAAAGGCTTCATGTGGTCAGACATGTGGGGCCCCGCGGAGAGACTGCAGACACACATGTACTTCTCTATGCCATCCGCATAATATGTGTCCGGATGTAAGATGTGAGTTTCCTGTCACAATAACATGCTCTTGTGGTCGAATAACTGCGACTGTTCCTTGTGATGCTGGTGGCAGCAATAATAGTGGTTATAATGTGGATACTGTTCTTGAAGCATCTGCCCTTCAGAAATTGCCTGTTCCACTTCAACCAGTTGAACCAAATGGTAGGAAGATTCCACTTGGACAGAGGAAACTCACATGTGACGATGAATGTTCTAAAGTGGAACGTAAAAAGGTTCTTGCAGATGCTTTTGGGGTCAATACAAATTTAGAGGCACTCAATTTTGGCGAGAGTAGTGCAGTTTCTGATATGCTGGGAGACTTATTTAGACGTGATCCTAAGTGGGTATTGTCAGTGGAAGAGAGATGCAAAATGCTGGTTCTCGGGAGGGGTAGAAATGGTGGGACCATCAAGGTTCACGTCTTCTGCCCAATGTTAAAAGAGAAGAGAGACGCAGTGAGACTAATTGCAGATAGATGGAAACTTTCAATAAGTGCTGCTGGTTGGGAACCGAAACGGTTCATTGTGGTTCATGTTACACCAAAGTCTAAGGCACCTAACCGGATTCTTGGAGCCAAAGGACTCAACCAGTCAAATTTGATACAACCACCAAGTTTTGATCCTCTGGTGGACGTCGATCCTAGGCTAGTTGTAGGTTTGTTTGATCTGCCAGGGGATGCAGATGTGAGTGCTTTGGTATTGAGATTTGGTGGCGAATGTGAATTGGTGTGGTTGAATGATAAAAATGCATTGGCTGTGTTCAGTGATCCGGCTCGAGCTGCAACTGCTATGAGACGGTTAGATCATGGGTCTGTTTATCATGGTGCAGCTGTACTAAGCACCAATGGTACATCATCAACCGGAGGTAGTAGCAATGTTTGGGGTGGTGGTGCCTCAACGAAAAATCCATGGAAGAAAGCTGTTGTGCAGCAGGATCACTCTGACTCATGGAACGTCGCACAAGAGTGGATCAACCCAGAAACGTCATCATGGAAGGTCAAAGAAGGCCCTTTGATCACTAGTGCATCAGCAAATAGATGGAGCATTTTGGAGTCTGAAGTTAGTAGCATTCAGGAATCAGGTAAAGCTGCTGCAAGTAATGTCGTCTTTGAGAATGAACAATCTTCGTCATCGACTAGTTCAAGTAATGCAGCTGCAGCATTAAAACAGGATGATGTGGTGGTGGAGGACTGGGAAGAAGCATATGACTGAATCTTGCACTAGGATCTGTATCTTTTTAAACTAGCATCCTAAGATTAGATTGTTTATGGGATGGTGATCCTGCTTTGTTTTGATCTTGCTTATGGTAGACATATATGCTCTTAGCTACATGGTGTTTTGATTTTGTTTCTGGTTTGCCTATGGTGATGCTTATCTGTCTAATAACATTGTCCTTTGGCGCAAAAAGCATTTATGCTTCGGATGTATGAATTCCAATGGCTTACAGGATGTTTTGGAACCAAATGGTTGTCAAGTTGTTGCATATGTTGTAGCAATCATCTTGTGAAAACATATATTGGGAGAGTAGTAGTAAACAAATGACTACTCATTATTCAGTTACCTCTGTACCAAGAGCTGTAACTTTTTTTAACATGAACCAAAAGAATTAGGAGGTGAATCCAGGAATTTTAGAAGTGTGCTTCACATTTTTTTCTTTTACCATTACTTCGTAACTTATATGAAACAAAGTGCGCTATTATTGTTCCAAAAAAAAAAAAAAAAAAAAAAAAAAAAAAACCCCACGATATTATGTAAAAAACCGGTCTGAACCAGTTCAACCCAACCCGAATGAAAACTGAAACTTGGCGAAATGAAAAATCCATAACCGAACTGATATACTCAGTCGGTTTTCGGTTTTGGCACGAAAACCAAAACCGAAACCACAAATATATACGTAAAACCGAAAACCAAACTGGCTACTCCGTTCGGTTTTTGGTTGTCGATGCTCAACCCTACTACAAGTCTACAACGTGAATGGATTATTTGTTTAACGTTTAATGGTTTGGAAACTCTACAACAGGTTATTTGTTCAACATTTTAAGGTTTGGAAACGCTTGATTGCAGATGGAACTATCCTCCATTTTTCATTTCTCGATCGACCTCATAAACTTGATGCTCATGTTAGACACATTGTTTCTCTCATATTGGAATTAATATTGCAAATTGTTAAATGCTCTCCTGGCAAAATTAGGAGAAGAAAGTTGTTGTAAGCGAAGACTAGCATCTAACTTAGATGTTCAAGTAAACATCACTGAAAAAAATACGCAATGAGCCATTTTTTAGACGATGCCCGTGCCAGCCAAACTTCATAATTTCTTATAGAGGAAAGTTATTGTCAACAAATGGCAAGTGTTTCTATAATGTTCAGCAATTTAAAAAGTGTTAAAGCCATTATTTTCATATCTCTGGACCTTTATTGCTGCTTGTGCACTCTAATCAAGGATTTACTCTAAGCAAGCAACCAAACACAATCTTAAAACTTGGTCATTCGATCGTGAAAAGCAGGGGTTCTTATAAGATAATCAAATCTCTTAGAAACCTTGTCACAAAATTTTGATACAAACACACCTAAAACTGTCCACCTAATACATATCACTCCTCTAAACCAAGTAGAACTTTATGTTTCAAAGAAATCAAAACACGGATAAAAAATCGTCATGATTCCTCTAATGATCTTAATCTTCATTATCCATACCTGCCGGTTGATCTCTCCTACCTGGCCCACCAGCTGGCTTTGACATAATTATCTGCATATCGTGCCATTTAAAGAGGTCAGTATATTCTATACATTTTTAAAACATCTAAAACATAATTCAAAATGATAGGTTTTAAGAAAAAGAAATAGATTATCCAGAACTTAAATGTGTACCCAAATATCAAGTTGCATTATGAGTTCTATTTTCAGTCAGTTACATAATCTATGTTCAATCACAGAACACTAGCAGTAGTTACAGTGCTTTGATTGGTTGCCAAAGCCCAAAGGTACTTTAATTTTCATGAATTTATATAGGGCCCACTGCAATTCACAAGTTCATGTGCTTATTGGGCCGTGGCAGCTTTGTACTAATAATTTAGGCTTGCGGTTTATTTCATCTTTGTTTTGAAATACTCGATTATTAGTGGAAGGCAAGTGTTTGGCTGGAAAGCATATGTAGTGATACCATCATTATTGTTTGGATCATGTTAATTTGAATGCCAAAGGTAATCCCATATCCACAGGGAAAAGGTAAAAAGGAAAATCAGAACAAAAGAAAACAAAAAGGTATAAAAGAAGATTCTCAAAACTTCAACCAAATGACCAAGCATATATAACGACATTTTGAAGCAAATAAGAATAAATGAAATAATTAATTCCATACCTGATCAACACGTAGGACAGTACAAACTGCATCGGCGGCATACTTGAGTGCGTGAAACCTAGAAAGATAACAAGCGTATGTCATAATTACAACTTGAGTATGAACACACCACTCGAGACTACAATTATATGCAACTCAACTGTAAACAGAGACGAGCTAAATCTAAAAACGGAGAGAAAACTGCTTACTTGGTCACGTAAAGATCCCATATATTCAGAGTAGAGACATCCTTGCATGCTCCTTCTTCCAAGTCTATACCAACTTTGACATTTCCAGATGCATGATCTGCATATAAAGTAGATATGATCTCCATAGCATTCAGCCCAGCATTCTCAGCCAATGTCTTGGGTATCATCTCAAAGCTCTCAGCAAACTTTGCAATAGCATAAAACGGATATAAAAGATAGAACAGAAGTTAAATAAATTTGATTTAATCCAAAAAATATTCAACTTTTCCCTGCTTGGATACCAGGATTGGTCTAAGATAAACCAGCTGGCATCACTATGACAGTACAAGTAAATAAAGAAGAAACAAGAAAGTAAATGATACCCTGTTTCTGTGAAAGAGAATTCCTTCAACTTTCTGGCTAACTCAATCTCAGTGGCCGCAGCTCCAGGTACAATTCTACTGTCCCGGCATAATGCCTGAAAGAACATAAATAAATAATTACTGCTACAGTTAATGTCTTTTTACCCAATGATTTCTGTTACCGAGAAAGTCAAACGATCAGACTAATTTATACAGAGGTGGCAAAATGGGCTGATAGCAGGCTGTGTAACAGGTCCGTCACTTGCTTTGGGTTGACCTGCAATCACACTTTGGTCCAATTTTTAAGATAATTCATGTGTTAATTATATTAAGGTTTACCTAAATTATTACAGTAACAATAATACCGTTTTTCATAAAGAGAGTTAAACGCTGTGTGCATTAAAGTTGAAATTTAGGAGAATTTCAACCCATTTCACTCTGTGCTAGAACATTTTGTTGTTTTACTGTATTGAGGTTGTTGGTGCAAAACGCCACCTGCAAGTTAGATCGTTGAACAAAGAGATTAGTCTGCAGATATATGATACCTTGTAAGTATTTACACCATCATCAACAGCCCTTTCCAGATCATCCAATATGCTATCAGTACTTCCTCGCAGCAAAACAGTGGTCACTGAGTTCCCACCTTGTTCGTTTCTTACAACAGTCACCTAATAAACATAATTATATTTAAACTCTTAGATTAAATTATGTTAAAATAGAACTGACAGAAACCATAACCAAAAAGACATGTTGCTCCATACCCGAGCACCACCAATCTCCTCAACAGAAATGGAGTCAACATATCCAAGATCATCAGGGTTTACAGCACTGCCAAGTTTCAGCTGCAATTATAGTTGAAATAATTATTTATTTGCTCTGGTTTGTTCAGCCTTCCAAAATATTGATGCACAAAAAAAGTCTGCTTACAAGAGCGACAGCACCAGTTGTGCGGCAAAAACGGCGAAGTTCAAACTTGGACCCAATTTTTAAGACCATAATCCTGCAAATCAATCACAAATGTTAAGCTATCTATGGTATTCAAGGCTTGAGATGAACAATAGCGAGTATGCAACTTTTCACCCGGTAAACAAAACCAAAAGTCAAGATACAGGTAAACAAGGCATTTAAATGGCTAAACTCGTGGAGGGTGGACTAGTTGTGACCCTTAAGAAAAACTCAAATAGCAAGCAGGCAAACTAAGATTTCAATTTGGCAAGGGTGGGTTGGGTTAACGGGTCAACACAGACTGTTAAACAGGTTAATTTGTATGCAGGTAAAAACCAGCAAACTTGGGGTGACAAGCAAAAACTTGTCCATTTTTTTGGAATATATAAAAACAATCACCACTACTTTTAAATTCAAAAACAATATTGTCAAAATAACAATCAAAAGCTTTAAAAATATTCAAGAGGTTGTATGCATTAGAAAATAGACGTACGTAGGTGGACTTTAAACCCAAATCAACCCATTCATATGTAAATGGGTAAAAACTAGAATTGTACTCCACGACCTATACAATTTGGAAGTAAGGATTGAGCATACTTGTAACGTTCACAAAAGTGCAGAGCCATCTCCCCTACAGCTGCTCCACTAACTATGACCTTTGCACCCGATTCTGCAACAGCTTTAATGAGCTCTTCAACCTTTGCTTCTTCAGATTTTACATACCCCTCAAGCTATAAAATCATGTAGAAAAAAATAAGACATACATTGGAATATCACTCTTACAAAATTGAACATTGGATAGAAAGAAGAAAAAGAACCTATACTTATTGATTATCTATAAAAATTTTACTACTTATTCGATTATTAGAATTCCCAACAAATAATTAATAAGTTTTAGGCCTTAACCATCACTAATAACAAAATAACTGCTATAATTTCAAGGCATTTAAGCCAACCTTGCATAATACATTAAACTGACTATATAGTTGTTGCATACTTGCATGTCAATGTTTTAAGAGAAACTATTAAATTAACAATGATCAAGATGCAAATACACTAGTACTCGTATATACAGTAGAAAACAGCTTAAACCAATAGGTTTACTACTTTGCTTGAAGATCATTTTTCTGAAGTATGTTCAGAATGTCAGCTGGCGGGCCCTTATTTCATGTTACACATTTTAACAAAAGATTTTCTGATTTAACTAACATGGCCTAGCAATGATTTGTGCTCTCTATTCAGAAAACTTCTCTCATATGCACATGCTTAAGCAAAGCCCATACACGAAAAAAAATCAAGTCACCAAAATTATGCCCCACATCTAGACACATATCCTCAACAATGACAGATAAACCATCTCCAAAAAATCTGATTGCACTGGGTCCCTTAGTGCAAATAGATCAACATTAATGTAACAGCCAGTAGCCCTAAGCCCCTAAGTTCCTGCACTTATATGGATCAAATAAATTATCACTATGAATCCGGTACGGAAAGAACCACTTTCAATTACAAACAGCCTACTGCTTGTCACCAAAAACGGTGTAAAATCTCGACTTTGTCCAAAAAATTTGAAGTTCCTTTGTGTTTCGGTCACCTATCAGAAATAAATCTATTCTCTCCTGCTCATAGACCTATTTTCACTAAAAGCCACCTTCATTCAGTTGGATATTGATAGTGTACTCATATTTGAGTATAGAGGTATACCACACATGATATGACAACTAGAAATGGGAAATCAAGAATAAAAACAGAGTTGAACAAGAACCCTTATGACTGCACCTGCTCAGCACTGTGAATCAAGACAGTTCCTTTGGTCTCGGTTGCAGTTGTATCAACACCACCAGCAATCACAACCACCTACAATAACAATATACAGTGCAAGTGTATCCAACATCTAACAGAACTATAAGTTAGGTGGGCAATCCAAGTATCCAACGGATTCCGCTAGAAGGCTGTATATTTGCTACATCTAATTAAAAAATGATAAACAAAACAAAATTGACTGCATTTTGTAATATGGCATGTTAGTTCATTAATAAGTAAATGGGTCAGTCTATGTTATATATTATCTCTAATGAGTCAAATGAGTAAAATTTTAAAAAGTTAGATAAAAAACTAACAAATAACCCACGAATAAATTCAAATGCACACAATCTCCTAAGTTGCTTTATTATAGAATTGTAGTATTTGTACTCACAGTTAACACATTTAGTATTCTTATAAATTAATTAAAAAAAGAGGATAAATTGAACAGACGTGTTTGCAAGATGACCCAACCCGAATTAAAGAGGACCAGTTACCCAACCTGCCCATGTTGGCACATCTATATCCTATTTGATCTTATAGATATCAGACCATATGCATATGTAAATGGTGAGTCGACAGTAGAAGCTTAAAAGGCATCAGCTGTTCGACTCAGCTTGCTATTAGAGAGTGAAAATCATTTTCTAAAGGATACACTACCCTTGGGATTTTAAAGGTATAGATGATAAGTCACAAAGATCGCCTAATGAAGTTTATAAAAAATCAACTCGTGATGGCTTGACAAGTTAGCACTGTCAAGAGATTCAGAATTACCTTTGACTTTTCGATTCTCTATATACTCCCAACAGTGTCACCTTTTAGAACCATGCCTCTAACTGTTGTACAATTCTGCAGACCCCCACCCAAGAGTTTTGCAACTCTAACATTATCGACATTAAAATTTACAGGGTTCTTTGGGCAAACTTGAATGCATGCCTGCAAATTTAGAAATTCAACATTATCGACACCTTTCAACTTGAAATTAGATAACATAATGAAATCTGTTCTCATGAGACAATAAAAAAGTACATCTGCAATAAGAGGACACAGAATAGACTCTTGTCCGTTTTGTTTGCTAGCAACAGCAGCTTTCATCCTTAGTGTAACTTCATCTCTATTCCTCACGTCCATTGTCTCAGAACCTTGTTCAGCCAACCCTTCCAAGATTTCAACAACCTGAACAAATAAATGGTTGTTAACATATACTCCCTCGGTCCCAAAATAATTCTCTACCAAACAAAAACACACATACACACAGAGTTTAACAAAAACATAATCATTACAATTACATTTCAGAGGATGATATTTTTACCGATGACCAATTAGTTAAGGTTTATTATAGTTTTGCTACTTTTATTAGTACACACGAATATTTGTGAACTTTGCGTTACTCTACTATTTTTTTACCCAGGTCGAGTCAACTTATAAAAACGACATTTAGATTACTTTTCAGTAAAATTAGCATTTTAACGAGTGATCTGAAACTATAACTTTTATAAGCTAACAAACCTAAACTGGGCTTTGATAAATTCAGATCACACTTATGTGAACGTAATGTGTATAAGTCCAGTAGCCTAAATGTCCCGTTTTATACGTTTAGTGACCTAAGTGAGCAAAATAATAGCAGAGTAACCTAAGTGAACAAAAATGCAAAGTTCAGTAACCTCCGTGTATACTATCCCATTTTGTTACAAGTAAAGGCAATGTAGTAATACTGGTCCGAGGAAGTATGATTTTACTTTATGTCTTTCTGATCGCACCCTGTTACTTGATAAGCCACTACTAAGCTACAAGCACATTTCCGGAATAACCTACACGAATATCAAAAAAAAAAAAAAAAAAACTACCTTATTAATAGCTTTAGTACAACCAATAATAATTTCACTAGGATGAAGACCCATCCTAATAAGATCTTCCGCACCCTGAAGAAGCTCCCCCGCAAACGAAACAACTAAATTCGCTCCATCGCCAATCTCCTCCTGCTGAGCTTTCCCAGCCAAGACAAGTATTTTCGCAGCAGGATGTTGTATCTCTAGCTCATTCACTATCGTCGCGGTATCACTCGTTACAAATAGCTTGTCTAGATGATTTATAACCATTTTATTCATCCCTAGTAAACACAAATACATTTTTATTTATCACTTACTAGCTAGATCATAATGTCTTATATACTAAATGAGGATATTATAATAATAATGTTATAATACCATTGGGACCAAGAGATGTTCTAGTAATAGTGGAAAGCTGTTTACAAGCATCGATGTTCTTAATGACAGCTTCATCTAAACCAGAAAGATGTTTGTGTCCTTCTTTTAGCATTCCTTGTATTCCATAAGGTTGTGTTTGGAGATCCATTTAATGTGATCAAGTAAAGAAAGTAGAAATGAAGCTTCTTTTCTGTTATTGATTCTCTGTGTGTGTGTGTGTGTGTGTGGGTGCTAAGTTAGGAACGGGTTCTAGGGCTTTCTGTTTTCAAAAAGATTGTTTCTTGTACTTGTGAGCAACGGTGTCAAAAAGCCGACCTCTGAACCCGAACCCGAACTTGAATAAGTATATGTGAGTCGGGTTACTCATGTCAATAATTTTATTGGAGTTGTTGGGGTCAACAAGAATAACCCGAATGCTAACTAGGGTCAAGTGTAGACTAAATACGTTTGCCCAACTCGTGGTTGAGTTGACCCGATTGACACACATAAGGATTTTTTAATATATTTTTTTTCACACTTTTATAACTTATTTATAAAAACTTATACAACTAGGCAATTTCAACCCAGTTACTTATTAACGGGTCGATTCAGTAAATGTTTTACCTCTGACGAGAAAACACTACAGCAAAAAATGGTTAAACTGATCAAACAAGTCAAAATTGCCCAAAATAGATTTTAAAAGCTTGAAATCTTCTAGTAAACTAAGGCCCATTTGGTTTGTAAATTAATTTAGATTTAAGATTTGAATTTAGATTTACTATAGCTTTTGAATTAAATAATGAGAGAAAAAAACTTAATGAAAAAATGTATTTTGAAAAGAGAGTCAAGAGAGAGATAGTAACGGCCCACAATAAATATCATCAAAACCCACCAATATAGTAAGGATTTATATTTATGGGTTCATCCCGTATTTGAACCTAACTACAAAACAAACATAGGTTCTAACTCTTGATCCCAAACCCTCCCACCAAAACCCTCCAAACAAAAAGCCTCTAATATACATTTCGTTATCATATCTATATACACTAGTTACTTTTATAAGAAATTGGACAAAAGTGTTGCGGATGAGCCCAACCTCACCCCGATACTAAAAAATTACACATTTTTATCAGTTACCCGTCCCAATACATATTGCCACCTCTAAATAATCAGATTAAAGATTATTAGATGATAAATAAGGCCAAAGTTTGTAGATTTAGCATTTTCACTCATGTAACCTCTATATATTGATAACCTACGGGGTTTTCATCATCTAACATGGTATCGGAGCGGCTCTGTTCCTCAGACCTAGGTAGCTACTTTAAGCCGCCTCCCTTAACCACCCCCCCCCCCCCCCTCCCCGGTCAAACCCTAATCAACACCCCTTATCCCTTAAAAAAAATTAATTTTTGGCTAAAGCTCTAGTTCCTTAGTGTTTCGATCATAACTCCCAAACCGTAACGAGTTAACTGACATCGTCAAAGTCATTGGCTTCGTATTGAAATTTCGAAGAGAAGCATTTTGGAACCACTGTCGTAGCCTCCGCCACACGCCGTCAAGCACTGTAACAAGCAATCGGGTTTTTATGATGCAATCGGCTCACTGTTTTGCTTACAACTCTTAAACCGCTTAGAATTAGCTGACGTCGTTAACGGGTGTGGATTCGTAACTAAATTTGGAAGAAAAGCATACTGGAATCGCCACCTCCTTCGATTGGACACTCAGTTATAAGACAAGACAACCGCGAAAATAAGAAGAAAAAAAATAATCTTTTCTGATTAGGCTTATCCGTTGCGACTGAGTACCTATCAAAGTCTTGATTTTTTTAATCAAGATAACTATATTTAGTTTCGTTTTTATGTTTAGCTTTATTTTTTAATAATTAAATTATTTCTTTCAATTCGAGCTTTCGTGATTTCACCACTCAAATCATGGACGAAGCATAGTGAGGACAAGGGTGGGTTGTGTCCCCCCCAAAAATCTGCATAATTGATGTAGTTTTTAGGAAGAATTTCATATATCACCCTAAAAATCTCTTTAATTTCCATACCCAATCCATTCTTTAAATTCACAAATGTCAAATTATACTATATACTAAATGTGAGAATTATACTATATTCAATACTGATAATTCCAGGGTTTGATTTTCCCTAAACTCTTTCCCTATTGGTTGCGTTTTTTTTAATTGTTGGGTAGTGGGACACAAGGCTCAAAATTATTGGCTACAATAACATACATCAACTGTAGTAACAACTATTACCACTTACACTTACTGTTCCAAACACTGTAGCGTCCCGTAATATCGTAATTATAATCCCGTAAAAATGTACTTACTCCCGTAATCTTCTTTTTTTTTTCTTTTTTTTTTGCTGGCAATACTTCTACACAATCTAATGTTGCCCATTGTTTTTTTTCTTACACCAGAAACCAGAAACTTCCATCTAAAACTTTGTCTCCTTTGATCTAATACTCATACGTACCAAGAAGAAGCAACAAAAAAGCATATTTGTTTCACTAAGGTATCTCCAACATGCAGATGCTATCACTTTTAAGTTTCCCTTATTTTGTTTTTTTTACTCTACCTTATTTTTTTTTCTTTTTCTTTTGTCCCTTTTTTGAAGTTTCCTTTTTACAAAACTCTTTACGTTTGCCCGTGTTTCATGTTTTACTGCTTTGTTCTTTCACGCAGTTAAGCTACTTCAAGCGAAGATAAGATATTCGACTTTTGGTGTTACAGGTACTACTTTAATCAATATTAATTCTGTGTTTGCATATTTTAAATTTCGTTCACTAATATCTTTTTTACAACTATGTGCTGTAAAAACGGTGTTATACACTATATTATTCATAGATTCTTGCTGCCAATATTATTCCAAACATTGTATTCTGTTTTGCATTTTATATTTAACATTAACCTTGGTACAAATTGTCTAACGATGCCTAAAAAGTATTCAAGAATTGAATCATCACAACCATTTCAAAATTATATTCATGGCCTGAGTATTAATGAAACACGAGATAATCAGCCACCATATCAGTTAAATGGAACAGAACACCAACCGTTGTTGGAAAACCACTGTCATTACACCACCGGGACACCTAGACAAACATAAATGTTCTTTGAACACAACTGTTCTATTCACGATCAGGAAACATTACCAGTAAATGCAACAGAAGTAAGTCTCCCTTTTTTACGAGAACAAATGGGGTTTAAAACAAGTGTGTCGTCTAATAAGTATGAAAACAAAATCCGTTCGACAAATGAGAGAGGAAAGCGGAAAGTGGCTATGACTGATCCAACTACAAAAGAAAGTGCAAAAAAATTCAAAGGTAATTTCAGCAATTTAGTTCCTATTTGTTCAACAAATGACACTACAACTCATTTTGTATTCATTAATGCAGGTTCATTACACTCTGAAAATATTCAAAATCCATACGATTATTGTTACAAACTGCCATCCACTTGCGTTGACCAGCGTCATTATGGTGGACATGAATGTTGCGTCACTCCTGGATTATCAAATAATTGTTGCACCAATCCAGCTTCAGTTTTTTGTATGCACAATGATGGTAACCAACTAACCATGCATTTAAATTGCAATTTAAAAAATATATATACATACACATATAGTAAAAAATGCATTAAATGCAAACAATATTTGTTCATTAATAATGTTGTTTGATGGCCTTCGATTGAAACAAAGGGTGTTTTGGTACAGAAAGGTTTATAACAGATAAATAGAAACAAAGATCGAATAGAATAGATTTGTATTGATATATTGAATTGATTGTTTTACAGAAATCTAATCCTATTTATACTATATGAATCGTTGCAACAAAGGGCATACAACGTTTCAGAAAAGCGACATACCTATTCTATAAACGGTTTATACCGTTTCTCCTAACCCAGCCCAATTACATATAACGGTTTATACAAAATACATAACATAAAACTTACGCTAAACTACCCTAATCTTTTCTTCTATAACATTAAAGTCCAACATTCACCCCCTAATGTTATAGACTACAATTGCGTCTTCTTTACCTGTCTTCACAACAATGTTGGTTCATCGCCAGTTTCATAAATGAGATGTGCTTGATCCTTCTTGCCTTTCCATTTCGTGCATTCTTTTGCGAAGTGTCCATGCTCACCACATTCATAACACCTGAGCTTGCGTTTGTCTATGCTTCCACGACTAGTACCTTCTCCATAGCTATCTTTGTTTTTGGTGAAGTTTCTTCCACGTCCTCTACCACTTCCTTGATTATTTGAATTTGCCAATAGAAGTTTGTTTTGATAATTTTCTTCTGGTTCGTCGTGGCTTTTAAGTCATTCTTCAAAAGCTGTTATTCTTCCTACGGCTTCTTCAAATTGCATTGTATCAATCTCTTGATATTGTTCGATAGACGCCACGATTGGTAAAAACTTCTTTGGGACTGAATTAAGTAGTTTCCTCACGAGTACTTTATCTTTCAGAGTACCCCCAAGGCTTTTAAATCTGGCTTGTATGCTACTTAACTTCCCTGCAAACTCACTTGCACTTTCATTCGGTTTCATCTTTAATGTTTCTAACTCACTTCTTAAAGTTTGCAAACGTGCTTTCTGAACTAAATCGGCTCCCAAATACTTGACTTTGATCGAGTCCCATACTTCCTTTGCAGTCGAGTATTGTGCAACTTGCATTAAAACATCTTGTGGCAATGTTTGAAATGTGTTTTCCTTCTTCTCATTTGTTGCTTCTCCTTCTTTTGCAACTATCGCTCCCCAAATACCACATGCCTTCAATATTGTCTCCATCATAATTGCCCATGTTGTGTAGTTTGTTTCGGATATTGAAGTGCTATGTTTTGGTTACGATTTGGTGTAGATGACTCTCCTTTTGTCATCCTTTCTTGTTGTACTTACTTGCTTGCTTGTGTACCTTGCTTATATAGAAACTATGAAGTTTCTCTTCCTTGCTTGCTTAGAATCAAAAATGATTCTGATTGCTTGCTCTATGATAAAAAATCCTTGCTGTTTGGGCTACTTGCTACCCAATTTGAACTTGCTATCTAGGCTACTTGCTACCTAGTTTCTTGCTATTTGAACCTGAAAAGGCTCGAAACTTGCTATTTGAATCTTAAGGCTCGGAACTTGCTATGAACCTAAGGATTCGGTTTGACTTGCTATGAACCACAAAGGGTTCGATTTGACTTGCTATGAACCACAAAGGGTTCGGTTTTGACTTGCTATGAACCACAAAGGGTTCGGTTTGACTTGCTATGAACCACAATGGGTTTGGTTTTGACTTGCTATTTTACTAAGAAAAAAATGTTTTTTGTTTCTTTAAAAAAAAAAAAAAAAAACAAGACTTTAATCTTACTTTCTTACTATCTATCTTATCTATGATTCCAATTCTAATATTGAGTAAAAACAAAGCAGGAGAAAAAAAAGAGAATACCAAATCGATTTCTCCTTTCTTTTTTCTGACTTGTGTTCTTGCGGTTGATTGGTGCCAATTATTATACCCTTGCCTTCGAATACATAACATAAAACTTACACTAAACTACCCTAATCTTTTCTTCTATAACATTAAAGTCCAACAAATAATGTCTACCATTTATTTCATGCAGATTCTTCTAACTTAAGAGAAAACAATGACAGTACAAGTACATACACAACAGGCAATAAAAGAGAGGCAATACAAAAATTTCAGTCTAATGATCAACGAAAAACCTCACTCCAAAAAACGAAGGACATATAACTACAATACCAGATCCTCAAGAACATCATACAGTCAAGGTACACTAATGGTTTCAATGTTTTTTGTACAACATATATATTTTCTATTAATAAAAAATATATTTAACATTGTTGTAAAACTCAATATGCAGATGTCTCAAATTTATACATTGATTTGGGAGACTGTAACTACACATGTCAATTTTGTAAAGCAGCATTCTAGTATGGGGAACGATTGAAAACAACAACACGAGAAGAGACATTAAAATATACCAACTGCTGTACGCAAGGTCAAGTGTTTCTAGAGAAAGAATTAGATCCTCCACAATATGTAAAATGTTTGTTCAAAGACAAACATTTTATGGATAACATCCGTGCCTACAACCAAATGTTCAGCATGACGTCTTTTGGTGCCGAAATTGATGAATCAATAAATGATGGAAGGGACCCATATGTATTCAGAATATCAGGTAAAGTTTATCATTGGATAGGTACCTTATGCCCAAATAATGGAGAAAATCCGCGCTTTCTACAACTTTATATCTATGATACACAAAATGAAGTTTCTAATCAGATGAAACCCTTTGGTGGCCAACAAAAAAGTAACTTGAAACCTGAAATTGTCCAAAGGTTGATAGAAATTTTGGATGAACATAATGAATTGGTTCAAACATTCAGAACGGCAAGAGACATATGCAACGAAGAAAACATACCTGAATTCAAGATTCAGCTTTATAACGTAGTTGGGGCTCACCAATATCAGTTGCCTTCTTTTGGGACACTCGGAGCAATAGTGTTTGAAAATGGCGCAAATAGTCAGACAGACTATGATGTTATCATAGAATATAAAGAAAGAAGACCTCAAAGAGTAAACAAACTTCACAGCTCATACATGTCTTTACAATTTCCTCTTCTTTTTGTATACGGTCAACCGGGCTATAATACAAAGATGCAATTACAACCTGTTAAACCAAACTTGAAAAGGACGAAACTATCTATGAATATGTACTACACATACCAACTCCATGAATGGTTTGATGCCTATGGCCATTTATTTAGAGGTGGCAGGCTATTCCAACAATATGTTGTTTCCGTTTACTGTGCGCTTGAACAAGACCGACTTGATTTCATAAGACCAAAGCAAAATAATATTAGAAGCAAATTTTTATCGGGTATTTGTGATGCAATTTCAAAGGGAGATCACTTTGGAGCTGATATAGGCAAGAAAATTATCCTTCCATCAAGCTTTACGGGTGGTCCAAGATACATGTACAATCATTATCTTGATGCCCTTGCTATTTTCCGAGTTCTTGGAAATCCACAATTTTTCATAACGTTTACATGTAACGTTAATTGGCCAGAGATTAAAAGACATATGCAACGATATCCACACATGACGACATCAAACAGAGCTGATGTGATAGATCGTGTTTTCAAACAAAAGGTTGAGGATTTTGTAAAAATCCTCAAAGAAAATCATATATTTGGTGAATGCACCGGAGGTATGCAGCAAAGTTATAATCTTACTTTAGCTTAATGATAGTAAAACACTTTACCATGTTAATTTAATTTCTTTCTGATATACAACGAAATATTAGACACGTAGTTATTAAATCTAACAGATAATTCAAACTTTCATATGCAGTTCTTTACACTATTGAATTCCAGAAACGAGGTCTGCCGCACTGTCACACATTGTTATGGATAAACTCAAAAGACATAATACAGAATCCAGAGCAAGTAGACAAGTTCATTTCAGTAGAATTACCTGATAATGTGACTGATCTAGAATCTTACAGAGTGGTGGCTGATATGATGATGCATGGCCCATGTGGACTTGCTAACCCAAATGCAGCCTGTATGCAAGAAGGAACTTGCGGTAAGAATTTTCCAAAAAAATACAATGAAAGCACCTATTTTGATAAGGATGGCCATGTACATTACCGTAGAAGAAAATCATCAGCTTAAGTGCCAAAGGGTGAATTAAAGTTAGATAACACCTATGTAGTGCCTTATAACCGTTTGCTCTGTCTCATATTTCATGCCCACATAAATGTTGAATATTGTGGCTGGAGTATGTTAATAAAGTATCTGTTTAAATACATCTCAAAAGGCAAAGACTGTATTGTTGCACGAATCACAAAACAATTGGTGAAGCAGACACATCGTCATCTGTTCCAAAGATACAGATAAACAAAATCAAAATTTTTATTGACGGTCTCTTTATCTGCCCTCACGAAGCATGTTGGAGGATACTCAATTTCCCGATACATCATAGAGAACCCCCTGTTCAAATCGTTGCAGTTCACCTTAAAGATATGCAAAAAATTACTTTTCGCGATAAAGAGCCGCTCGGACATGTGGTAACGGACGATGGCAGAAAATTAACGACATTAACAGAATGGTTTACGTATAATGCACTGTTTGAAGATGGTAGACATTTAACATATTTAGATTTCCTTTCTGAATATGTTTGGTATGAACAGTCAAAGACATGGAGGCGTAGAGTATTAAGAAACAAGTATTCAATTGGGCGCTTGGTTTATGTACATCCAGTTGTAGGTGAGCTATTTTACTTCCGCATGTTACTGGCTCACCAAAAAGGATGTAGATCATTTATTGAAGTACGCAATGTAAACAATCGAGTATTCTCTACATATCGTGGAGCATGTCAGGCTATGGGACTACTTGATGACGATAAAGAATGGGACACGGGCACTCCAAGAGGCAACATTGTCAGCAACCGCAGCAGAATTACACACCCTTTTTGCCCATATCTTGATGTATTGTGAGGTTGCAGAACCAGTACAGCTTTGGGAAAGGCATTGGATTTGTATGGCAGATGACATTCCCAAAAAGGCTTTGAAAATGACTTGGATTAGAAATTTGCACATCAATGATCCAGAAATAAAAGGATATATTCTATATGAAATAGAAATCATACTAAACAATTGTTCAAGATCGCTGAAAGAGTTTGGTCTCTCAATGCCACCACAACGCCTGCTAGATGATTTGCAAAACAGGTTGCTAATGGAAGAAAAAAATTACAACCGTGAAGACCTAAAAAAAGAAGCAGCTATTTGTATTGTCAAGTTGAATGCTGAACAAAGGATTATTTATGACATCATAATCAGTTCTTGCAACAATAAACAACAACAGCTGGTCTTTGTATATGGACATGGTGGAACTGGCAAAACTTTCCTATGGAAAACAATAATTAATACCTTGTGTTCAGAAGGGAAAATCGTCCTCGTTGTAGCATCTTCAGGCATTGCCTCTTTACTGCTACCGTCTGGCAGAACTGCTCATGCAAGGTTTGAAATACCACTTGAACTGTCTGACGAATCAATGTGCAACATAAAAAAGAAAACGCTTATGGCCAAATTACTTGAAGAAACTGATTTGATCGTATGGGATGAAGCGCCAATGAATGACCGTCGTTGTTTTGAAACATTGGATAGAAGTCTTAGAGATATCCTAAATAATCCAGATCAGATGTTTGCTAGAAAAACAGTTATGTTGGGTGGTGATTTCAGGCAAACACTCCCAGTTAAAAAGAAAGGCTTCGGATCACATATAATTGCCTCATCAATAACTCAATCATACCTGTGGCGACACTTTAAAGTTTACAAGCTTAAACAAAACATGCGTGTGCTTCAAACAAACCTCAATGAAGAAGACAGATGCAGAATACATCAATTATGTACATGGTTGCTTGAAATAGGAGATGGTAAGATCGGAGATCCTGATGACGTCGAGCCACAAGATGCTGCTTGGCTTAGAATTCCTCCGCAGTATCAAGTTCCAGATGATGAGAATGGTCTGCAAACATTGATTGACTTCATCTATGATAAAGATACACTAAAAGAACCAACATCACAGCTGCTACAACAAAAAGTGATTGTATGTCCCAAAAATGAAACCGCTGATACCATAAACGAAAAGATTTTGTCATTAATCTCAGGGGACACTACAACATACATAAGTTCAGATGAAGCAATACCAGTTGGAAAAGATGGTGCTGCGACTAAATGCTATACCCACAGGAGTACCTAAACACTTTCAAATTCCCAGGTTTACCACCAAACACCCTTCAACTGAAAATTGGAGCTCCAATCATGCTGCTAAGGAACATGAATCTTGGAGGGGGGCTCTGCAATAGAACATGAATGATAGTCAAAAACCTAACATCGAAACTAATTCAAGCAGAAATTATTACAGGCACAAGGATTGGCGAGAAAGTTTACATTCCAAGGATCCCTCTGGCTCACAAAGATCCAAAATACCCTTTCATCTTTAAAAGAAAACAATTTCCAGTTAAACTATTCTACGCAATGACAATCAATAAAAGCCAAGGACAATCTCTCAATAAAATTGGCATCTACCTTCCACAACCGATTTTTGGCCACAGGCAACTATATGTTGCATTATCACGAGCAACCTCACCTGATGGTTTAAGAATCCTTATGACACCCCAACCTGGTCATCCATCAGATACAACAAAGAATATAGTTTATAAAGATTTTTTGCACAATATTTGTCAAACAGAGGTCCATCTTATTCAATTAGAAAAACAATAATATTTCTTACTTTTTATATAATATTATGCATTTTTAGTTTTGTATTACATAAAACAAATTATCAAATAGTATGAGCATGTCTTTTATTCATCATTTTTATTGTTAGCTGCATTTTACAAAACATGTATGAACATAAAAGATAAATAATGTGTTTTGCTACTATGCACAGGATGACAGAAGCTAAAATCAAGGAGCTAAAACCCAGAGATAGGAACAAGATTCTGGAGGCTAAAGTATATCGGGCATGGATACATAGAGATCCACCAGATACAAGAGACAAAGGCTATCGTTCAATTTTATTAGGCAAGCAGGTACTTCATACATACGATAAAATAAAGCAAAACAGTTTATGAATCATTCTCAACTAATAATATATATTGAACAGGGTGATGCAATACAAGCAAACATGGATGCAAGTGACATTAATCATTTTACCAATATTCTCATACATGGAAAGACATACCTGATCTCAGGCTTCACGTGCATTCCAACAGAAAACTGGCAGCAGACTCTTGAAAACAAAACGTCCCTGTCGTTCACCAGATTCACAAAGTTTGATACTATAACAGACGAGGGATTTCCAGATCATTATTTCAGCTTTGTTTCTTACAACCAACTACCATACAGAGTTGTTGATCTAAAAGACAAAACAAGAAAACAATATCCAGTCCTAACATGTAATACTAAATCTCGTTAGCTTTTCAATCATATAAACATGTATTGATAAAAAAAAGTGTATTCTTAATTAAATAGATTACATAGGATGTTACATAAGATCCGGAGAAAGAGAAAAAATTGGCAACCCCAATAAAAACCAAGTCGTTCATCGCAAGATTGAAATCCAGAATCTAAAGTAAGTAAAATAATAGAATATATTAACACCTGTTATACAATAAATGATGCAGTTGAATAATAATGCTTTTGTAAATTTGTCATAAACAGCCGCAACTCTATTGAATTAACATTATGGGATCACCTCGTTGAGACGTTTAACAAAGAAGCTATTGATGCTCTCGAAAAACCAGTGATAATAGCGGTTAGTTCATGCCGAGTTTCAAGATACCGCAACAGTTTGCAGCTCTCAGCAACACCTGCAACATACTACTACATAAATCCAAAGATTCCAGAACTTGAACAATACCGATCCGAGTAAGATACACATTATACCCTTTATCAGATATAATTTTTACACTAACAAATGTACTCACACCTATATATATGTAATACAGATACAAAGCACTTTACGACCTCAACCCACCATTATAAATTATTAGGCACCCATTTCAAGACAAAGAGCAAGAGAAAATGAGAAATAGAATCCCTCTCGCTATCCTGCTGCAGCAAAATCCGCAAACTTATGTAGTAAGTTCAAACCAACTTTACCATATATTTTTAACTCAATAAAATTTTACCATACCAAAATTGGAAAATTAGTTGTGACCCATTAATCGTTTGGGAAAAAAATAGGGAGTTCGTTTTACTTGCGAAGGAACTATAACCAGCATCAACACATCACGTGAATGGTACTACCCATCATGCAAAAGCTGTACCATTAAAGTCGAGAATAATGATGGCAACTTTGAATGTAGAGTGCATGGACAACTACCCTTTCCAACTTACAGGTAGACTATAACCAGAAATATACTTAAAGGATCTAAAATTACGTAACATAACAATTTCATTTATGCAGATATAACTTCAAAGCATACATAACAGATGACACAGATACGGTCATAATAACATTCTTTACACCGAAAGTAGACGATGTTGTAGGTATTGATTGCATTTCATTAGTAACATCACTTGAAGACCCAAACCCACGATGCTTTCCAGAAAAATTAAAAGCAATTGTTGGCAAAAAACACATCTTCCAATTTCATTATAATACAACTGCAAAACAAGGACCGCAAGACTTTATCCTAAATGAAGTGTTGGACAAACCAGAACCCCCAAAACAATTGGTCGCAAACCCACAAGGTAAAAAAATAAACTGCCAATACAAAGCATGCACAAAAATTCCATTATTTTTTGTATGTAACCATTTCGTTATTTTTTTGCAGGGGAAACAACAGCACCAGAACAATCATATCAACCAATTGAATATATGTCTTCATGTTCAGGTTGCATTAAATTAACATAAATAAGACTGAAATATCTGTGTATGCATAATGCAACAATGAACAATTTTTTTCTTTTCATATCAGGTTCTGCAATACCATCACAATCAGACTCTCCACAGATATTAGAACAATCAAACCAAGGAATACAGTAGGACAAAACATCTACAGGTTAGATACCCTAATTAAAAAATGCATATATTTAATATATGTAAACCACCATATTTTTTAATCTTACAATTGTTTATTCATAACAGTTGATACAACACCACCGCCACCAACTGCTGTCACCAAGAGTTTATCCACAACAACTAAGGTAGAAACCGTTGACTACAAAACTGCTAAACGACCACTTTTCCAAGATGCACCAGATAACAACAAAAAACACAAAAAAGAATAAAGTCGCCCATAAAAGTAAGTACAAAATACTGTTAAAAATTAGTCTACATGTGCAAACACAAGTGTTAACAACAACTAACATCAACTACATATTGCAGGTCTGATATCCACACTTTTGATGATCCATATACTATGATGGTGTTCTCCTACAACCACTACTATTGTAAATATACGTAGACATATAAACCACTAATGCCATAAATGTATCTTTTGTAATATGTCTGCGACACACTTAGTCATAAAACCTATGTAGAAACTACTAATGGCAGATATGCATTTTGTAACATACACGCTAAACACTTAAACGCACAACTTATATATGATAAGTATCTATTGCATGTGAAAATTTCAATGATTAAAAAAATAATAAAATAAATAAAAAATAAATAACAATGCACTAAATAGATTCAACAAAATCAAAAATAACAACTCTATATACATAATAATAACACTATATTCATTAAATCATTGAAGGATACATAACATCTAATTGCACTAAATGTTATACATACATAAACATAGACTTCACTACCTACAACTGAAATAAACATTTACAAATAATACATAAGTGACCCCAAAGGAATATGCGCCTGTACTTTGCATCCTCATGAGGTCACCAATACTTTTTGCTAAACAATCCCAAACGCATAGAACCTTCAGATCCCCTATCATCTGATCCCTTTATATGTTTCACCTACCTATGCATAAAAAACAGATTATGAATATGTATTTTGCATTTACATGGGTATAACTAAAGCCCAATAGTGTAACATATCTAATGTTTTATAGCCCAATACAAGCCTTATTAACATAGGCCCAATAAAAAGAATAACAAAATATTTTGAACAAATTAACACTACCAAAGTACTATCGCCAATAACCATTAAGCACATACAAAAACGATACAACACTATCGACAAAGTACTCCCGCAGCAACGCGCGGGCTACCTCACTCGTTTCATCTATTATTTAACTTAAGACCATTTTAACCTTATCTAAATGTGCACCACAACACAACTAAGAGATTATAGTAGCACCATTTTATCAAAACCCCGTATTTGATAACTATATCTTATTGTGAATATTATGCCATTATGAATTTCTCATCTCCTTGAAGTGTATCTTTAATAGATTCCTACTGAAAGTATACTTCCTTCGTAACCATTTTTGACAGAGTAACAAAACCTTTGAAATTATGGAAAAGAGTCATAGCCATACTACTAGTCGTCTTGAATCGAATTGCCTTCTGTACTTGGAAGTCTAAGACACAATGTTGACATGTATACATTCATCTCTTTTTATGACTTTGATTCTCACACCTGTAGGTTTATTCTCACATGTTCATTCTCTTGTTTTGCGAACCCATTGTGTTATGAAAAATGCCACTTTATGTCATGTATAGTTCAATGATAAAAAAGAAACAACATTATTGTTGGAATTTAGTTATCATGACAATCATATAAGTAAACAAATAATCATAAAGCACACATCAGAAGAATAGATCTAATATGCATAACTAATTAACTTAAAATTAAGCGATAACATACCTTGTTAGCTTCCACGCAAATCAAACAAGATCAAAATCACAAACCCTAAAAGGTAATGTTTAGGAAAATCGATTAGGTTTTAATCGATTAGGGTTTCACACAAAATCCAATTGGGATTTTTACTACGGTCTTGTACACGCGTATTATTAGCGATTCAATTAGAACGCTAGTTTCTTGATCACAATAGCTAACCAAACACTTTGGTTTTGTTCAAGATCAAACGCAACCCTAAGGGTTTGTAATTAGTTCAATGCAAGACAAATGAGGGAGAAGAAGAGAAGTTAGGCTGGCTAGGGTTTCACAAGAGTACCCAATAATGAAAGCAAGGCATTGTATATATAGGTAGAAATCTTGGAGTCTAAGTTTGAGTGGGACTCTCCCTTTTGGTACCCTATACGACCGACCATAAGCCCACAAAGGGTTTCTAGAACCTTCTTTGTGTCTATTTTCTCTTTAGTCCTTTTACTTGCTATTTAACAATCGTTAGACTAACTACCGTTAGACATTACAGTAAAACCTCTATAAATTAATACTCGATAAATTAATAACCTCGATAAAATTAATAATTTGTCTAGTCCCAACTTGGGACCAGTACAAATTTAGACCCCAATCGATAAAATAATAAGATAATAATTTTTTTAAAACCATAATGTATATATATTAGACCCAACGAAACTATAAATTAATAATTACTAAAAATCCATATATATGTATATGTGTGTGTGTGTGCTCGCAAGATACACTTCAAAATCCTAAGATTGTTTAGTAGAAAGTGGTCCATAGTCACTCTTTTTTGTTGAACTTCAAATATATATTGAGTTTATTTTTAAATCTTCTTATTTCACTAAAGAGTTGGTGCGTTGTCTTCTCGTCTTGCAACAAAAAGTGTTAATTTTATTTTCATAAAGTGTGAAGTGAATTCATTAAATGTTAATTGGAAGTGTGAATGTGAATTAATAAAATGTTAATTGGAACTTGCTTTTCAAATTTATTTTTCGTTTCTAATGAGCATACATTGTAACTAGCTAGTATATTAGACTTGAAAATTTACTGGTCATACGTAAAACCTCTTTAAATTAATAAATTATTAATTTATCGATATAATAATATCTCGTTAAATTAATAAAATATCTCGGTCCCAACACTATTACTTTATAGAGGTTTTACTGTATTATGAAATAATAATTAAATCATAACCATTATATAATAATTATTATTAATTGAAACTCATAAGCAATGCGTGCAATCCCATAGTCTCAAGTTCGAACCGGACATACGACTATTTAATTATTTGTCCACAAACTAACAACTCCCACTTGGACATATCTTAATATACATAATGAAATTGGTTAGCGTCTAGCAACACGCCAATGCCTCAAGAACAAATTAAGTGTGGTTTCACGAAGCACTTTCAATGATTCATCATTTATCTTATCCTTTTATTTCTAATACCGTGCTAAATATGGATATGGATCTTAGTCATTCCATAATTCAACTATTCTATTTCTCGTTATATTCTGATTGATCAAGATTACGAAATCATCAGGACGTATTCAAGATCGATCTTGGGTATGGCCATACAAACATCTTGTCAACCCTATAAGGGGCACACCAATATTATACTTCAAAACAAATTCAAAAGAACAAATTCTATCTCGACTATAAGCGTAACTCATGAATTTTACAACACTTCTGAAAACAACCCTTATTACTACCAGTTACGGATGGCGTTAAACTGTTTCACAAAAATGGGCTCCACCCACGACCGTTCTGGCTTGTCTCTCGAGTCTAAGGATAAATTAAGTTTATCATTTACATGATGTACTTGATGACATAGATCCATAAGGTAAAATCATGTCAGTTGGGAAAAGTCCGATATACAACCTTTAAATATCATGTGAGTTTGGCAGGACCTTCCTCAATATACAAAGTATATTTTATCCAATACCTCTGATTTGTCTTAATTCAGCCATATTCTCATATGATTGGTCGACAATGGACATTTTAGAATAACATAATGCAAATATAGGATATAATTTATTATAAATGAAAACAAACATACAAAGTACTTTAATTAATTAAAATAATAATTGTTTAATATATCCTTTATCCAAATACAAATCACAGATTTACATGAAACTACTAGCTAAACGAAGTCCAATGCTATCAACTTGTTGAGTAAACTTTGCCTTATGTAAAGCCTTCGTGAAGGGATCAACTAGATTGTCATCTATGTGAACTTTGAGTAGATTGATTTCACCTATTTCGACTTGTTCTCGAACATAGTGATATCGTCGAGGAAAATGTGTGGCACCTTTCATAACTCCTGGTTCATTGGCGAATGTAATTACTCCATAATTGTCACAATACAATTTCATAGGTTCTTCATTCGAGGGCATAACACTGAGCCCTGAAATAAACTTTCTAATCCAAACAGCTTCCATCGCAGCTTCTGAAGCAGCTATGTACGCAGCTTCTGTTGCAGACAGCGCAATAGTACTCTGCTTTGTGCTATTCCAATCCACTGCTCCTCTATTGACAACAAATACATATCCCATATGAGACTTTGTATCATCTTTATTAGTTTGCCAGGACGCATCGTAGTAACCTGTAACATCAAGTTCTGCCTCTAGATTCCCACTATACACTAGAAACATATCTTGACTAGCCCTTAAGTACTTGGGGATGTTCTTAATAGCAGTACAGTTAATATCACATGGATTTTGTTGATAACGGCTTGTCATATTTTGTACAAACGCCACATCTAATCTTGTGCATCTCACTGCATACATGAGAGATCCAACAACCGAAGCATAAGGAAGTTTCTTCATGCGTGCCACCTCAGCAGGTGTAGTAGCACATTGTTTGCTACTTAAGCCGAGTTCTACTTGCATTGGAAGATATCCCTTTTTGGAATCTTGCATCCTGAATCTCTTTAAGCTTTTATCAATGTAAGCACTTTGACTTAGTCCAATCAACCGCCTAGATCTATCTCTGTAGATCTTGATTCCTAGAATATATGCCGCTTCTCCTAAATCCTTCATAGCAATACATCTTCTAAGATAAGATTTAACATCTTTGTAAACTTGGAATATGTTATCCTATTATTAGTATGTCATCAACATACAAGATAAGAAAAACAACATTACTCCCACCAGCCTTATGGTATACACATGGCTCATCAAGATTTTGAGTAAAACTAAATTTCTTGATTACCTCATCAAATCTCTTATTCCATTGCCTTGATGTGTGCTTCAACCCATAAATGGATCTTTAAATCTTGCATACTCGCTTTAAAAATTGTAGATTCACAAACCCCTCAGGTTGTGCCATAAAGATGTCTTCTTCAAGGTGACCATTTAAGAAGGCAATTTTAACATCCATCTCCCAAATCTCATAGTCATAGTACGCCGTTATGGCTATAAGAATTCTAATGGCTCTAATGTCTGCTACAGGAGAAAAGGTTTCCTCATATTCAATCCTTAAGGTTTAAGTATAGCCTTTTGCTACTAGACGAGCCTTATAGGTGTGTATTTCACCATCCATGTCAGTCTTCTTTTTAAAAAGCCACTTGCTACCAATGACTTTAGCATTAAGAGGAAGGTCTACTTCAACCCAAACTTCATTGTCATGCATGGATTTCATCTCCGCATTCATAGCTACTTTCCATTTGTCCTTTTCAGAATCAACCATGGCAGCTTAATAGTTAGCGGGTTCTCCAAGATCCCCTAAACTATGCTCCTCAACTTCTATATTAAGACTTAATCTTTCTAGAGCACGTATAGTCCTTCCAGACCTATGAATGCGAGTAACTTCAGGTGGAGGTGCGAGACTTTCAGGCTCTTCTTGAAGTTCACTAGTGTTTTCAGAACGTTATGTATCTTCTTGATCATCTACCAGATCAATTACTCTCCTAATGAATTCTTGATATATAATACTCCTTTCAAGGAAATCTGCATACCTAGCCACAACTACTTTGTTTTCAGGTAGATAGTAAAAATAGTAACCCATCGTTTCCTTTGGGTATCCTAGGAAGATACACTTAACAGATCTCTGTTAGAGTTTATCAGGTGAGTCACGTTTAAAAAATGCCTCACAACCTCAGACCTTTAAGTAAGAAAACTTGGGAGATTTCCATACCATAATTTGTATGGAGTCTTATCAACCTTGTTAGTCGGAACTATATTTAGAATGTAAACAACAGTCTCTAAATCACAATCCAAAAAGGATAAGGATAGAGTTGTAATATTAAACATTGATCGGACCATGTCCATCAAAGTATGATTTCTTCTCTCAGACACACCATTATGTTGTACTGTGTATGGAGGAGTGAGGTGCTGAACAATTCCACACTCTTTAAGGTAATCTTTAAACTCTTGGCTTAAATATTCACCACCTCTATCGGATCAAAGAGCCTTAATCTTCTTTCCGAGTTGTAACTCTACTTCGCTCTTGAAAACTGTTAATACAAATAAACCGTAAAAACTTTTATTTATATTTTACGATCTTCTAATGTTTTGTCGATAACAAACGTAAAATCATTTTAACGAAACAAATAAAATACGTAAATGGTTTGAGCCAATAGTTTTCTAACACACTTACGTTTTCACATAAAACACTAAAACAAGTATAAGTGATTTTATGATTTAGTAATACATATGTACAACAACCAGTGTTTACATATTGGGCAAATATATACATAACTAGTATGTATTATATTGGGTAATACAATTGGGTAGAAACTTAAGTATTTGACCCATTGACCAAATACATTGAATGTAGTTGGGTACAACCCAAAGTCCATAACCCATACCCATGGAGCTTGACCCAAAACCTATTGCATGACATCATGCTTATGCCATACATGGTTTTAATCCATGGCCCATAGTTTTAATCCATGAACCATGGACTAGATGCATTGCATCTTGAGATACATTGTATCTACTTGGATACCCATGATCCATAACCCATGACCCATGACCCAAAACCCATGGGCAAAAGGGAGCGTCCCACGGATCCCCAGTAATACACTGGACGGATCCTTGGAGCAGTAGCCATTTTCTCTCTATAAATAGTGAGCCATTTCTTCATTGTTTCTTACCCCTCTTTCACATATTTTCTCTTTGAGTTATAAACTCTCTAACCTCAGATCCAAGTGATCTATGTATGTAGTTTTGTTTTTGTGTGATTCTCTAGGTTCCTCTTAAAGGCGAGATCACCATCTTTTGAAGACAAGCAAGCTCAAGTGCATGAGTTGCCATGCTTCGTTATCATCAAGACTACTGAGGTTCTCTTGGTGATAGTTCTCTACTTTCTCATAAGAAGTGTAGTGTTGAAGACATTAGTGAAAGATGTCTAAAAGAGTCAAGACGAAGACATTAGTGAAGGGTGTCGATCGTCCGTATTGAAAGCACTAGTGAAGGGTGCTTAGAAGTCAAGGCTAAAGGCATTAGTGAAAGGTGCCTTGAAGATCGAGTCAAAGGCATTAGTGAAAGGTGCCTTGAAGATCGAGTCAAAGGCATTAGTGAAAGGTGCCTAAGGTGTACATTCGATATGGTGTGATTCGATGTACAAGATAGATTAGTATTGGGTCAAAGGATATTGATATCCTTGTTAATGTTGTGAAAAGGAGTAGATCTTCTTTGGGGTTAGGTGTTTTGTAGTGTTTGGGTAGTAGTTCCTCCATTGTAATGGAACTTGGTATCTAGCCTAGTACCGGATAAAGGGTAGGCGACGTTGTGATAGGTTTGGTTCTACCTCGTGGAAGAACCCGGTATCTAGCCTTGTACCGGATAAAGAGTAGGCAACGTTTTGAAGGCTTCTCCACCATAAGGAGTTGGTTTCGTGTAGTGTTTACGAACTCTCGAGTAGGTAACTCGGGGAGTGGAGTAGGGCAAGGAAGGTGTCCTTGTAGCCGAACCACTATAAATACTCGCGTTGTGGTTTTGTGCTTCTTACTCCTTATCTTTTCATTACATATTTATATATGCTTGTCTATCAACATCCAACACACATGTTTAATAGATTGACATAAGTCAATCTAAATAGTTTAAAACCAAGTTTTAATCGGTAAAACTACTCAACCCCCCCTTCTAGTTTTCTAGAAAAACCTTAAATGTTTTGAAGACTCAATTTTTATGTTTAAGTAAATAAACATAACCATAATGACTGAAATCATCAGTAAAGGTTAAGAAGTAGCTAGCACCTTGCTTTGACACATTGTAACACCCCCAATTTCGTGATACGCAGCGGAATTCAAATTGGATGTTACTTCATGGCACAACAGTCATAACAATAGAAAACAAACTCTAATGGAGTCGTTTTAAAAGATTTATCATTCGATTTATATAAATATCATAGTTTACAAAATTGAGGTCCCAAATGGTTTCAAGTTTACAAAATACATTAAATTGCTTTTCGAATGATAATAAAATTTATAGCCTTCTTGAGTATTCGTGCTCCTCCGTGCCAGCCTCGTACAATATGGACCTGAAATACATGCTTAAAACTGTCAACACAAAGGTTGAGTGAAATTCATAGAGTTTAGGAAATCATTTTAACACAATATTCGTAACGTGAGGTAATTAGTCTCACATTCATAGTTTAGAAAACAAAACAGATATTATTGCACTAAGCTCATGACACCTAAACGTTAACAGCTTATCAATCGCAATTGATATAATAGTAGCAGTTGCCCTAATAGGTAATTTGCCAATTAACCTATGGATCTTCAAATATAGTGCGTTTGTTTACCGGACTTGGTCAAACAAACGGGATTGTCAATCCCAATAGCTATCCACATTATTCGCGTTCACCCGCAAGTGATTAATGGTTCATGATAATAGGGACTTAAGATTGACAATAGTGGTACTTAATGCAAATAATACATTCAAGTATAATTTCAAAGCAATGTGTTTGATTTAAAATAAAGCATGTATTTCCCCCAAGGGTTTATAAAACATTTAAGTAATAACAAGTGGGGCTATGAACTCACCTAGAGTTTAATGAAGTTAAGTACTTTAACGGATGTGATGGATAATTCGGGAAACTTCTACGTGCAACCTAAAAATGGAATGTTGCGACTTAGGTTTGGAATAATGTTTTAGAAAAACATAAACCATCCTATATATGTCTCTATGTTGATCATGATGTAGTCATTTATAGTTTGATGTTTATAGTAACATTTTAATATGTGAAAATGTATTTAGTTTATAGATATCGTACTACCGTTCGAGCCATTATAATTCAGAGGTCATGTAGTAAACGTTCGAGGAGCTAGGACACTTTAAATCGTAAATCCAGCAAACTCGTCGATACGTTTTACCCAAATGAAACCCCTCACATGAAGCTCCCTATACTATTGTAGCACTTTAGTAGATAAAATATATAATTTGAGTGAGGATTATTGTATTATAAAGTTTTATTATGTCTTTAGCAAATATTTAGTTTTTATAATTTCTCAAAGTTTACAAGTGGTCATAACTTATTTAATATAGTCAATAATGAAGTTTTAGTAACAATTCAATATGTAACTAGTTATAAAAATGACATGGTTTTTATATTTTTAACTTGTAAAAATCCAATTTTTGCCGATAAAAACTGTTTTACAAATATTAGGCAGTTAATAAAACATCGTTCCGGACAACTTTCATGTTTTAAGTTTTTGATGATTCGGACCAGAAGTACCACTTTTTGTAAAACAGATTCAGCAGTAATGAAAATGGTCATTTCTAGGGTTTTCTAACTTCTTTTTACCATAACTTTTGACTCGTTTGTCCATTTTGGGTGATTCAAGTTGCTATGTTTACCTTTTTATTTTGTCTACAGTAGTATGTAAGTTACAAAGTCCATATATAGCTATTTCAAATGATCTCAAATATGTAGAATACATAATAGTTTACTAGTTTGTTAATTTTATGACAATATGTGAATTAAAACATATGTTTGAGTGTATGTACATCATGAATTAACATAGTAACCATATATATAGCATGTATTTAACAAGATTAGTAATAATAAACATTAGACAATGGAGTGGTGGTGGTGATAAGTTGCTTACAACTTGTGGCTTTCAAAAGAAAGGAGTAACTAGTAAGGATAGGACTTTGATTGATCAAGCTTTCCACACCTTGGTACCCTTCTTGTAATGATGAAGGATTGGTGATGAAGTCTTAAGTGACTTGAGTGGATTTAAACTCAAGAAGTTCACTTAAACTTGCTAGAGATTTGATGTAGTAACTTGTTACTTGCAACTTTCTTAGCATCAACTTGGAGTCAAAATAAAAATGACCAAGAGAAGGGAAGATGAGGGTTTTGTGAAGTCTTTCACGTGCTATTTATAGGAGGGAAAGTTTGGTTAACCATGTATTGGGTTAGATAATAACCATGGTTGAATTAAGGACACATGTATGAGATTACATGCAAAATGGATGAGATGATGCCACAACTAAGGTGACTCACCTCATATGGGCTGAGATATTGAGTGAGTGGGATGAGATATTATGTGTTGATAATATCTTGGTGTTATGATGTGTTTTGGTTCCATTAAATGCCAACCGTAATTTGTTAAACCATAAAACGTAAAACCGGGTATTGTAAAAATACGAAACTTGCAGGAATGATGAAACTCATCATTATACTCCATATAAAAATATAAAATGGGTGATAACTCTCATTGGGTGCTAAAACGCTGTTTAGAGCTGGAAACGCGGGTAAAAAACGCGTAATTCGCGTAAAATGCAGAACTGGAAAACGAAAAATTCCAAAAGTTGTGGAATTGTCGTAGAATGGTAGAATTACATATTTTTAATGTTTATAGTGTTTTATGGACATAACGGGATGCCCGAATGACGTTTAAACCCTAAAGTAGTTCTCAGACACGGTTTTGTGAAATCGGTTCTGTATGGATTCAATGTATGTTGTCAGGACGACTTGTCGAGTTTTATTTATCTTGTCCTTATGGTAAAATAAAAATAAAATTTTTTACGGGAAGAATAGTAAAAGTCAAATAGTCAAACAGTCAAAGTCAAAGGTCAACTTTAAAAAGTCAAAGGGTAAAATAGTCATTTTACTTTATGAAAAATTAAGGGTTGCTACACACATGTCTAAGTGGACCACATAAATCAGTATGAATCAATCCAAGTAGATCTGAAGCCCTTTCCGTTTGATGTAGAAAAAGGTTTCCTTGCCATCTTCCCAAATATGCAAGATTCATACTTATCAAATGATTCATCATTGATAGATTTCAAATGCGCATCGTGTTGCAGCTTTTCTATGTGTTTCTTGCCTATGTGGGTAAGTCTATAATGCCAAAGATAAGTAGAATCCAAGTCAGACTTGACTCTCTTATTTCTAATGTTATAAACAAAATTATTATTACCATTCAAACCAAGTTCATGCATATCAATTTCAAACACACTATTATAGAAATAGCATTAAAATAAAAGACATTATTTAAAGAAACTGAAATTCCATAACTTGTAAATGTGTGAGCATAACCATTATCTTTTAACAAAGAAACTGAAACGACACCTCTAATTATAGAAGGTGCATAATGAAAATTGTTTAAAACTAGTACTAAGCTCGAAGGCAAAGCTAAATCAAATGTTCCTATGGCTTCAATAGCTGCACATATTTCATTTCCTACGTACAAGTATTGCTCTCCATAGGCCAACTTCCTTGCTCCTCTAAGTCCTTGTAATGTGTTACAAATATATGTACCACATCCAGTGTCATACACCCAGGAATTAAATTTATGAGGAAAAGAAAATAATTCTATCATGAAGATACCTGAAGTGCTAGCGACATTACCAGCATTCTTTTTCTTCTTCTCTCGCAACTCTTGAAGATAGAGAGGACAATTCCTCTTCCAATGTCCTATCTCCTTGTAGTGGTGACAAGCTTGATCCTTTCTAGGATGATGTTTCATCTTGGGAGGGTACTTCTTGGGATTGGGTTGATAAGTCATAACCTACTTACCCTTCCCATTTCCTTTACCCTTGCCCTTGTTCGCTTGCGGCTTGTTTGGCTTATTGATTTTGCCACCTTGTATAGCTAATACCTGAGGTGCAAGAGCTTTTTAGATAAACCCTTCTCATAATCAATAAGCATTTCATGCAACTCACTTATTGTCTTCCCCGTGCAATGCATGTTGAAATTGCGCACAAATCCAACAAATTCCTTATTAAGGGATCTATTGATCAGGCCACACATACATCTTGTGGAAGATGGTAGTTGATACTTTCAAGTTTATCCAAGTAACTTTTCATCTCAAGTACATGAGTACTCACGGATTTACCCTCCTCCATCTTGTAGCCGTGTTGAGAATCAAGAAGATCATAAAGTTCTACACTTGCCTGCTTCTCAAACATGGACTTCAGTTCTGTAAGCATACCATGGGGAGTATAAAGTTCAAATTGATTTTGCAAAGAAAAATCCATACTGCCTAGCATAAGGCAAGCTACCTCATTGTGACAGTCATACAGAAGGTTCCATGCATCCAAGACCTCATTAGTTGAGTCTTGAGGAGGAGTTGGAGCTAAAGGTTGGTCAAATACATCAAGTCTCTTAGCAACACGCAGGAATATCCTCAGTTGCCAAAACCAGTCACTGAAATTATTGCCATTCAACCTCTCTCGATCAAACATTTGTTTGAAAGCAGAGGTTAGTGTGTTATGGTCGGGTTGAGCCATTCTACAGAAAAACTTTAAAAGTTAGTACTTTCGAAAATATAATCTTTAAAGAAAATTAAATACCCATTGGTTAATACACATAAACCATAGAAATTTCTTAAAGCTAGGATCTAAATTGACATAGTACTATTACATCAGTTGATCTGCTAGTAATGAAATTACTCAATAATGTAAGAGTCGAACAATAATTGCCAAACATTTTGCAATTCCTAGATTAATATGTCACTTACTAATGGCACTAAGGAGAATCACATAGTGTCATGTAAGCATGTTTCCTCCCATCTAATGCCTTAGGTTAAGGGATCTCACCGTGTAACTCAATTAAGTTGTCCAATTTAAAAAACTACAAATTTATTCGAGCTACGTCTCACATAACGTGGATATTTATCGTGAGATTACGATCTAGCAACGTCTCACATAACGTAAATGGCAACTGCAAGTGTTCCTTTAAGTGGATGGCATAAACTTAGATTCTTCAAAGGGTACGTTTAATTTGATGTGAAATCAAATATGTACGAAGAGGAATGCACCCATCTTTGTATCACACATTTAATAAAAAAATTACTCAATTAAGTTATTTATTAAACAACTACATTAATCAAAAGTTTTCGGTAGCTCTATAGTAACGCACAAAGAAGCGGAGAAATTTGGTCAGCTCGAAGCACATTAAAAACCAATTTCTTTAGGGATGTTAAACAACCCTCCTTATACCTCTCCTATAGTTTGTTCACTATAGGTGATCCTAGTTACCAATTGATTAACGATGTGTTTATAATAAAGTAATGAAATTTTACTCGAGTTATTGGTTAGACCAATTAAAGAATTATCAACTACTATATTCTACTACCTTCTTGAGTCAAAAGACACAAGTTATTCGAATAATTACCACAAAGTGGCGCGTAGAATGACGGTAATCACCCTTAAGATGATTTTTGTAAATAGCAATTCATTGATAGATTACAAATAACATCAATCGAATACAAATTTTAAAACTTTATTATTAAAAACACATTATAAACTATTAAATCTTGCTAATCTCGACGCGAGAATGCATTTAACACATTACGGCATGAAAGGCCAACCCCTTAACATCACATAATATTCCTCAAGATTAATAATTTACAAATCAAATTTCACCTTTATTAGTCCCGTTTATTTTGATTTTCCAAAAAACACCCTTTACTTGTTACTTGTCAAACAATAATAAAGCAAATAAGAAAAATAACCAACTAATACAATTAACATGCATAAAATTAAAATCAACTAACATGTATATTTTCAACTGAAGCTCCCACTTTTTTCGATCTAGGTACAAGTAGACCATATTCATCGATAAATCGATTGCGTAAACCCCACGTTAACTATATACAATAACTACATAAGTTGATTAAATAACGATACATATGGGGTCCTCCCCAATTTTAGAATTAATTATACTCTAATCAATTAGTATATATCGTCTAATTAAGCATGTATAAGCACTTAACAATTAACGCACAAAATATCAAGATTCATATAACCATGACAAAACATGCATGTTTTTGTCATGGATCTCATATAACCACATAAATACACATATTAACATTTAATATAAGATAACAATATTTTTTATTAACGCCATAAACCTAAGTTATACGTTAACAAAACACATAAAAAGTACATGCAACCTAGGGTTTCTATAATTTTCAAAACCCTATTTTTTTTTAATTTAGTACGACCCAAAAGGTCTTCCCAAATCAAAAAACCCCAAAAAAATATCATGCAATAATCTTTCAAGATTCAATTTTTATGCGTTTAAGTAATTATTTACACCATATTAACCTGACTCTGATACCACTGTTGGAATTTAGTTATCATGACAATCATATAAGTAAACAATCCTAAAGCACGCAACGGAAGAATAGATCTAATATGCATAATTAATTAACTTAAAATTAAATGATAACATACCTTGTTAGCTTCCATGCGAATCAAACAAGATCAAAATTACAAACCCTAAAAGGTAGGGTTTAGGAAAATCGATTAGGGTTTCACACAAAATCGAATTGGGATTTTTTACTACGGTCTTGTACACGCGTATTGTTAGCGATTCAATCATAATGCTAGTTTCTTGATCACAGTAGCTAACCAAACACTTTGGTTTTGTTCAAGATCAAATGCAAACCCTAAGGGTTTGTAATTCGTTCGATGCAAGACAAAAGTGGGAGAAGAAGAGAAGTTAGGCTAGCTAGGGTTTCACAAGAGTACCCAATAATGAATGCAAAACGTTGTATATATAGGTACTTGGAGTCCAATTTTCAGTGGGACTCTCCCCTTTGGTACCCTATACGACCGACCATAAGCCCAAAAGGGGTTTCTAGAACCTTCTTTGTGTGTATTTTCTTTTTAGTCCTTTTACTTGTTATTTAGCGACCATTAGACTAACTACCGTTAAGTACTAACGACCGTTAGACGTTATTGTGAAATAGTAATTAAATCATAACCATTATATATTAGTTATTATTAATTGAATCTCATACGCAATGCGTGCAATCCCATGGTCTCAAGTTTGTACCGGACATACGACTATTAAATATTTGTCCACAAACTAACAGTTATAGATGTGACTCATTTGGTAGAAACCATGAAGGGCACAATGGTCTTAATATAATCCTATTTTAATAAAATAAGTAAAATTGGATAAATATGAAATTTGAACTATGCTTTTGGATATATATGATATTTACTAGTTTACTTGGGCATATATGAAATTAGTTGTGTTTTTAAGGGGATATATGAAATTCACCCTAGTTTTTATTCACTATATTAGGTAAAATTGATATTTAACTTGCACCCTCCCAAAATAATAGGAAACATAAGAGTCAATCCCTATATAGTTGTTGCATGCATTTTTTAAGCTTTGATCTTACTCTTTTTACAATGTGAGCATCTATATTTTATTAAATCTGAACGTATGCGATAATCTTGATTCCATATAAAGGACACCTTAGAATTGACCTAAATTCTCACAATGATTTATAGAAGTAGAATATATGGTTTACAAATGATTTCGGCCCCCCTCAAGAAAGTTGCTCAAGCTCCGTCCCTGACTCAAATTACGGGGGAGTATTAGATGATAAATAAGCTCAAGCCCATTTTTGGATTTAGCGTTTCCACTCATGCAACATCTATATATTGTGACTCATAAAACATCATAACCTACGGGGTTTTCATCATCTAACAAAGATGACCACAAGAATTCAACTGTTTACATAATCAATAACTATTATTCTTAATAAAGCAAATGTAGTGAGTAAATATTTTAAATCACTTACACATAATTTCAACCCATTCTATTATAGGACTAACTATTTTCAGTTAAAACCGTTAAAGATATAGGTTAACCAAACCAACTCGGAATTTACTTAATGAGCCATATATGGGTGAGATTTTTTTTCTTTCTCGGCATACCTCATGAACATCCTCAATAAAGATTCATGTGAGCCACCGTATAATCCTACATCCAATCTGAGGTCAATGGCCCTGAAATATAACAAGCGTGAAAATTTATTGGGTTTCAACAAAGACTCCGCCATGAGAAAAACAATTTTGATTTCATCCTGCGCCGCAACATAATGTAGCACCATATGAAATCGTTTTGTATTGACATTGTTTGTTGATATGTTTCAGCACATTAGATAAGGCTTTAGCACGTTTATGTTACTTCTATATCATTCTTATGTAACTTATTGGGGTAATTGTATATATATCCTTCCAAAGACTCATAATTACGTATATATTCAACCAAAACTAATAATTGCATATATATCCTTCCAAACACTTAAATATTTTATATGTATAAAAATTATTTTAAACATATTTAAAATCTTTTTAGTACATGATAATTATATTTTTAGACAAAATACCGATTATACTCTTGTTCTTGTCATTTCTCATAACCATTACATATATTCTCTTTAATATCTACTAACAAAACATATACATTATCTTTAACGTCTAAGTAAAAAGAAAGTAACAGGTATGAGCATGCAAAACATAACCACGATTTGTAATTTTTATTATTAATAGAAGATTCTCATTAATAACATAAAATACTATTACACCTTCACAACATGTATATGAACCTGTCAAAGAAAAGGGACATGTCAAACACAAATTACCCGAATAATAAATCAACAAAAACAATATATGAATCAAACCGGTAGGAAATTCATTAAACGGTGGTTTCAACTTGCATTAGATTTGAGTTGGTAACAAATTTAATTAAACACTCACAATCAATCGATCAACTAGACACAAAAATATTATCAAGGAAATTAATATAATCAACAACCAATGAAAATACAATTTATGATTAATTGGTCTTAAGATTTACGGCTGTAGAAGACAACGCACGCTCCTTAGAAAAAGAGTCGCGTGATAATGATCGGTTGTTTGTAATACCAACAAGGGTATAGTTGACATTTTAGATTTAAAATGTAATTATCACTTATTTTCATTCTTTAAATATGTTAAAATAATAATTTGGATAAATGTAATATTTAAGTGTTTGGAAGGATATATATGTAATTATGAATTTGGTTGGATATATACACAATTATAAGCTTTTGGAAGGATATATATGCAAATCCCCCTAACTTATATACTGTAATTTCTTTATTGAAATCTAATAAGCGTGAAAATTCATCGGGCTCTAACAAAGATTTTGCTATGAGGCCAGAAACAATTTTTTTTTATTTTACTTCACTCTCTTGACATGATTCACATAAAATGTCTATGGCTTTATTTTTCTCAAGTCTTTTGACATTTTCCTTTAGTTCAAAATTTTCATTCCCAGAAGGCATTTCTTAGTTTTCAAAATTTTGTTTTGGTTTATAACCTTGAGACTAAGTTCACATAGCTTGTTATACTCACTTTGCAATTTACCATCATCAATTGATGAGTTATTGTCACTATAATAAGAAGATTCAAAATGTACGTCAGTAGATTCTTAATCCATGAGACAAGATTCCTATTTGTTCTTTTCTTTCTCATCTTCACCACTATTACTCTAAGAAGCTTCAACGAACGCCTTTTGGTCTTTGCTCCATGATGGTTTGAGACAATCTCCAATGAGACGATTTGGATCTTCGTATCTATAGCCTTTCCTTTCCATTTTCCCTTTTTATCATCACGGTTTCTTCATAATGATTTCTTCTTGTCACGAGGTTGTCTTACATACCTTCCTCTCCCCTTGATGAATTTCTTGAAGTCCCTAACCACCATTGCATACTCTTCATATTAATTATCAGATGTGGAACATTCATCATCACTTGACTCATTTTTGGCTTTTAATGCAAAATATTTGACCTTCTTTTCTTGCTCTTGACGATTTTGGAGTCTGATAACGCTCAATTTGTACATGTTTTTAGTAGCGTTATCATGGATTTTATGCATATATTCTGGTTAATTTTATGAACTTATGGTACTTAATGAAGTATATTTGCTATTTAGGTTCATGGAAGCTCACGTGATGGGAAAGGAGAAAAGGTGAAGAAAACAAGCTAAAACTAAGAAATAGTGGATGTCTCGTTGTTCCCGACACACCTTCACCGTTTTGGCCTTAACTCGAGAATACAAACCCCGATTGACCTGATTCGAGCAGCCACGGAAATGCAAGATAAAAAGCTACAACTTTTGTTTTGATTATTTTTAGCCAAAATGGTGGTAACCGTGCGGTTTGGGCCCGTAACCGCGCGGCTTTTCCAAACCGCCCGGTATGAAGCCGTAGCTGGACGAAACTGACTTCCCCATGTGATTTTTAATGAAATATTAAGTTCCATCAATCCTTAAATCCGATCGTATCACCCTAATAACTCCATTATTTGTCATGTTTATGATACTTGGTACTTAATTTTTGCCAAGGCTCTCTCACAAGCATAAATACATACCTTGGGTTAGATTATTTCAACAGCACATAGAAGAAAACCTACCCTTCACCCTTGGGGCTGATTTTTTATCCATCCACCACTCCCAAAAGACCAATGACACTTTTACCATTTTTAGAAGAAGATTTGAACACATCGAAGAAGGTGTTAAGCATGATTTTCCGGCTTGGTAGAACACTTGTAGTTGCTTAGAGGCCTAAGGATTGCTCTAAATCCTTACCTTTACCTATTGTTATTGCTACCTTGGGTAAACTTTTGTTACTTTCATGATGTTGAATTTTAATTTTCATTTTAGAACTTGGTTTTTAATGAATTTTAATATGGAGTAGTTTTATATACTTATTTGGAACGATGTAGACATTGATATGGAGTGTTTGTATTTAGCATTATAGACTCATATTTTTTCTTATGATTTCGTTTGAATTGAAACATGTCTAATTAACTTGTATCATAACCGAATCTATAGGACGAAAGGATTTCTTGTCATGATTTGTTCCAAATGTTAGCGCGCATATATGTTTGGTATTTTATAATTGACAACTATAAATAAACAACTTAAACAGACTCGTAACGGTTTAATAAAAAGTATAGGTCGAAAGGGCTCTTATGAACAAGTTGGTATAATCATATTTCTAACAAATGGCTTGTAATGACTCGGTTTATAATAGTGTTCATAGGTCGAAATGGGTACGTTAGTCTAAATCGTGATATATGCAATTTCATGATATTACCCACTAACTTGGAATTGTATGTTTATGGATTTTGTGTGCTATTGCTTTATTTCTACCTAAAACTCCATATACTCCATTGAAATGGACACCAGTTCTGAACAAGTTAGTTCTAATTATTTGATTGCTTTCTTATTGAATTTAGTATTATAATTACTTTATGGTATTGTGGCTTGTGATATCCATTTTACCACTTTCATATTTCTTATTATTATATTTGTTTCTTCACAACCAAACACTCAAATCCCTCGAATGACCTCGGCTTACCAACCCCAACTTGCTACACACGGTAGGGTCATACTTGCCCGAATATGTTCTTAGCTTAATCCCGGTAATCCTTGTTTATAAATTTAAAACTTCGTGCGAGACACATCAGAGTCCTTTTCTATTACCACTTCATGTACCAAAAGATTTCCAGTGAATTCGTCTAGTGATATTGATGACCAGTCATTTGATTCTTCAGTAGCCGTTACATTCGGCCTCCACTTCAGATGAAGAGCCCTAAGAAATTTTCTCACATAGTTTTTACTAGAATAACTTTCATCAAGTGATTTTAGAGTATTAATAATAGTATTAAATCTAGTGATGTGTCGTTTAATATAGGTATATTTGTGAATTCAAGTTTTAAAATTTATATTTAGCCGACTTTACCTATAACAAACACTTACGGACAGTTATCTGGTCGAGGGTGAGCTAGTTGGTAAGTAGGGTGTCGATTACTAAGAGTGGATCGTTAACACTTAAATATCTATCAGTATTTTAATTATATAAGTTAGTCTAATTAAACCTAATCTAATGCAGCAAAGGGGTTTTCAGCCTGAGAGACTGACACAAGGTTTAGATTTAATACAACTGTAAAAGCAATGAGACAAATAACATACACAAGCAGAGAGACAGATAATAAAGAAGGTCAAGCCGATAGTAAGAAAAATGTATTAGCCATTGTTTAGTCATATAATATGTTTGATAAGTCAAAGACCTGTAGCGACGGTACTTGATTCGTTCCCAGACGGTCAAGTTTTCTCACACAAGCTAGCCACTTGTGAATGGCTAACCGTAAGAAACTTAAAACAGTCCGGAAACAAATGCAATGAAGATCAGGAGAGTATAGTGTTTCCCCGGGTCGTTATGTCCCAACGAGCTGTGCGATGAATCACCAAACGTATAGTGATCGAGAGAATTTGAACGGAAAAGAGTTTTGAATTATTATAACCACAGAAAAAGTATATAAACTACAGGGGCTTAAATGCAAATTAAAGAAAATTAAAAAGATAAAATATATTAAATAAACGCTATCACTATTTGCAAAATGATGTTTTTGATTTTTCTTTTACAAATTTAAATTAAAAATTACGTAACGTACAATAGAAAATGTGAAACTGAAGCAGTATTAATCCTAAAAATATGAAAATGATATTTTTACAAACCTATTGATAAAATTTTTTTTTTAGAAAAATAAAATTATTTTTGTAACTATTTAATTAATTGTTATTAATTAAGAACTAATTTTAACTATTTAATAATAGCCTAAAATACAAGAAAATATGAAATAAAGCTAGAAAAATGAAATTATGACTTAGAAAAATCTAAAATAACAAAAGAGAATTTTCAAAACTAATTTTGTATTTTATTGATTATTTTTGTATTTTCTATGAATTAAAAACTATTTAAAACTACTTAAATTGCTTAAAAATACAAATTTAACTAAGAAAAATCTGGAAAAATATTTTTTTGACTTTTTATATTTATCTTAACCTAGGAAAAATGAAAAATTATTTTTTTGAAACTTTTCTGATTTAATTGTATTAAATGCTAATTAAAAAGTACTAAAAATTGATTTAAATGCAGAAAAATAGCAAACTGACTTAGAAAAATCTGAAAAATTCAAGAAAAGTCTAAAATAATATTATGAATCTAAGAAAAATATAAAAACAGTAGCTTATGTGAAGGAAATTGAAACTGCAATGCAAGTGCTTATAAATAAGCACTTGAAATAAGCCAAAAGGAAACCAAAGACCACCAAAGTAACACAGAAGCTATAATATGCTAAGATTACCCAAATGCAACTAATAACAACTATCTTAAACCTATGAATTGCAAACTGCTAAGATTTGGATGATTTGAGTTTAGTGCTAAAAACAGTTTGAGGGCTACTTTTAAGCTAAAGAATAAGCCACCCAATAAGCTGAAACTTAAAACCAAAAGAAGGAACCTAAAGTATACCTGGCTAACTACTTATGAACCAAATACCAGACCTAGATAAGCTAGACTGAGCTCTTAACAGACCCTGCACAAACCTGTGCACACTCAGTATTCACTGAGTGTGTGCACAGGGGAAATAAGACCCAATTCACAAGCTATTTTGAAGCTTATAAAAAATTACCAAAAATCTATAAAACTGACATTAAGAAAATAGACCAACTGAACTTTTTTAAAACCACAATTTCATTTGATTAGGCCCAGAAATGAGTCAATGAAAAATCATCTCAGTTGGGCTCAAAATGACTTTTTCAGTTTTTGACTTTTGAACAGTTATGATAATTTTGACTTTTGTGAACTTTAAAACCAATTTATGGACTGATCTTGATGTATTATGATGAAATGAAACTTCTGCAAACTATATCTATGTTTTCTTAACACAAAACAAGTTTTTAATTTGACAAAATTACAACAGTTAAGCAAATTAAGACAGTTGAATGAGATTTTGACTTTGAGCCTTTGCAGGTGCAAAATGATGACTGCAATGAGTTCAATGGAACTTAACACACCTACAACAACAGGTCTTAACTACTGAACAAATCTCAAACACAGATAATGCAGCAAATCCAAACACTATTTTAAACCACTGATTTGTAATAAAAATGAGATAACCACTGAACTAGTTATTGCAGACACTTAAACTGAATTTACTTATCCTAATTACAACTTAATAAACAGATAAAAACTATTTCTAACCACAGATACAAATTATGCAGTGAACATGAGAATGGACTTACATTTGGTCCTAGCCACAGTGGCTTGCCAAAGAACACAGGATCCACTAACCTATTCTAAACCATAAAACAACTCAATAACAACCCAAATCCATGCTCTGCATCACCATTATCAATTTCCAAGACCTGATGAGCCCAGTTTGACTTTCGTTGACCAAGGATGAGAATTGCTTGAAACTGAATTCCAAGCTTATCAAAAGCTATAATGAGCTTAAGTAAGCTTGTTTGACTTTAACAATAAGCTATTTGAAGCTTGGAAACAAAAGTTTGAAATTGAATTCCTTAACAGTAAGCATAGAAACTTGAATTTATATTAAAACTTTGATTTGATACTAGAAACTGGATTGTATTGATAAAACAACTTAATTTGATTACATAAGAACAGAAAATTACAACTTTAAACGTAAATTAAAACTTTAACACTAAAAACGACAAACATAAATATTGAAAAACTAAGTACCCTCTTTCTCTTGCTTCTTCTCCCTTCTTTTTATACACCAATAAGCTTCTCTCACCTCTCTGATCAATTCCCACTAATCATCTTAGCCTTTGGATTACTTGAGTGGATTTTAGCCGTTGGATGCAATTTTGGCGGGAATGGTTTTTAACAGCTGGAGAGGTTGAGTGTTAGGTTGAAGAAGGCATTTAATGCTTCTTGGCTTGGGGTGTTTGGAGTGATAAGGGTGGGTGTGATGATGATGGAGTTTGGAAGAGTTGCAGGCATAGGTGTAGGGGATGATGATGGAGGGAAAGGGAAACCCGTGAGGGGGTTTGACCAAATTTGACCGGTGGGTCTATTATTGGACAGGGGGTCACAAGGCAGGGGTCAAGTGGGTTATGACAAGGGTCACAAGTCCATGGAGGGGTTCATTTGGTTTGTTTAGGGTCCAAAATGATATATAAAGGGTACTAATAACAAGGACTTGTTATGCAATTTCTGAAAATCAAGGGACCAAGGCTGCCATATTTGCAAAGTTGCTCCAAGGGACCAAAAGTGACAAGCTCCAATAGTACAAGGACCAAACTTGACATTTTCAAATTTCCAAAGGCCATTTTTGCCAATTTTTAAACTTGAAGGACCAAAATTGTAATTTCTCAAAACTTTTGACATATTTCACCAAAGGACTAATTTTGACAAGTTATGATTTTAAAAGGACCTTTGGTGATTTTTCTTTTGAATTTAAGTGCTCAGGGACTATTTCTGACAACTTTTGAAACTTGGGGGACTGAAACTACCAATTATGCAAACTTAGCTCATTTTTCATCTGATTTTGAACATTTTGCATCTGAAACATATAAAATGCAATTTTGGAATATTTTCAGTATTTTGATGCATTTCTGAGCATTTTTAAACGTTTTGCAGTTCAGATTTAACCAAAAATGATGAGTATTTACACACTCATCAATCCCCCACACTAAACTATTGCTAGTCCCTAGCAATTTTTTTTGAGAAAAACTTAATGGATTTGAATCTCTTTACCAAAAGCCATTACTTCTGGAGTAGCAAAATGTTTCAGTTCAAGTAAGAACCATGGTACACCGATAACCATGTGATTTTGAGCAAACCACCAGCTTCCAACGGATTTGATTTGTCTTTACCAGAAGCCGTTTGCTTCTGGACTAGCCAACTCTTAGATAAATTATCAATATTATCTTTGGTGAGCTGATTACCAATTATGGTTTTTCCACTGCCTTTACCACAAGCCATAAACTTGCGGGCTAGCCAACTCTTCACTTTTAAGGATATGGTGAGCTGAATACCATACAATTTTTGGGCAAATTGCAAGCCGTCAACGGATTTGAGATATCTTTACCAAGAGCCGTTTGCTCCTGGATTAGCCAATCCTTTTGTTTATTAGACATGGCGGACTGATAACCATAAGATGAGTAAGTGTAAAACACTTACTCCAAAAAAAATTTTTGGCCAAAAATGGGGGAATTAGGCGGTATAATTACATGATAAAATTCGTGAGAATTCCCCCCCACACTTAGAAATGAATATTGCCCTCAATATTCAAAGTACCGGCTGTTATGCCGAAACTGAGAACGTGAAAGGGAAATACTACGGCCATTATTTTGAAAGATTTTTTTTTTTTTTTTTTTTTTTTTTTTTTTTTTTTTTTAATTTAGAAACTTATATATATACACAACATGTGGGGCAACCCCCCCCCCCCACACTAGGGTGGTAGAAAGATAGAAAGAAGTCAGAAATATGGGTGAAAACCCATATGGCATGCTACTGTTTTTGATTCCCGAGTCGCTAGCTTGACTCGATCCCCGCATTCATTGGTTCATGGGGAAAGTTTGTAGATCCGGGACAACCACAGGAGGAATGTCCTCTCCAAAATAATGCTTCAACCTATGACCATTCACTTTAAAGTTTGGACCATCGGGTTGAGATAACTCAATGGTTCCATATGGAAAGACTTTAGTAATGGTAAATGGTCCAGACCAGCGGGATTTTAGTTTTCCCGAGAAAATCTTCAATCTTGAGTTGAAAAGAAGGACTCGATCACTGACGTTGAAAATGCGGTTCTTGATTTTTGAGTCATGAATCTTCTTCGTCTTTTCTTTGTAGATCAAAGAGTTCTCGTATGCTTGATCACGGAGTTCATTTAATTCATTCATTTGAACTTTCCGGTGATCACCAGCTGTCTGAATATCAAAGTTGGCATGTTTCAAGGCCCAGTATGCCTTGTGCTCAAGCTCAACCGGCAGATGACATGCCTTCCCGTACACTAGCTTGTATGGAGTGCACCCGATGGGTGTTTTATAAGCTGTACGGAAAGCCCAGAGTGCGTCATCTAGCTTATCCGACCAAGAGGCACGGTTTTCGCCAACCGTCCTCTCCAGAATTCTTTTTATCCCCCGGTTGGAAACTTCCACTTGCCCACTTGTTTGGGGGTGGTACGCAGTAGAGAGACGGTGAGTTACACCGTACTTTTGCATGACTCTATCAAATTGGTCATTGCAAAAATGCGTACCACGATCACTGATTATAGCTCGTGGAGTTCCAAACCTAGCAAAAAGAGATTTTAAGAATTTCACAACAACTTGGGCATCGTTGGTAGGCAAAGCCTTAGCTTCAACCCATTTTGACAAGTAGTCAACGGCCACGAGTATGTATTTATTACCGCGAGAAGAAGGAAATGGCCCCATAAAGTCAATGCCCCAGATGTCAAAAATCTCACACACTTGAATGGCGTTTTGCGGCATTTCATTTCTTTGTGAGATATTCCCGTGACGTTGACAAGCGTCACAGGTTTTGACAAATTCATGGGCATCCTTGTAAATCGTGGGCCAATAGAATCCGGAATCAAACACCTTCTTGGCGGTGTAGTTGGGGCTATGATGTCCCCCAGCAGGTCCAGAATGGCAAGCTTTGAGAATGTCAATAGCTTCCTGACCATACACACATCGCCTGATGACTTGATCCGCACAAATTTTGAACAAGTAGGGGTCGTCCCAGAAGTAATGTTTTACATCTTTAAAGAATTTGTTTTTCTGTTGGGACGACATCCCTTTCACCACAAAGTTACCCGCATGGTAATTCGCAAAGTCAGCAAACCATGGGGTAGAAGAGTTTCCACGAAAAGAAACCACATTGATTGTTTCGAGAGGAAATATTTCGTTAATTTCCTTTTTCTCGAACACATCTTGGTGAGGGTTTTCTAGACGGGACAGATGATCAGCAGCCAGGTTCTCAGCTCCTTTTTTATCACGTATAATGATATCAAATTCTTGTAGGAGGAGAACCCAACGGAGCAATCTCGGCTTTGCATCTTGTTTTGCAAAGAGATTTGAGAGCCGAGTGATCCGTATACACCACGCATTTGGTCAATATAAGGTATGGCCGAAACTTTTCAAACGCATACACCACAGCTAATAATTCTTTTTCTGTAGTGGTGTAATGGGTTTGAGCTTCAGTCATAGTTTTGCTTGCGTAGTGGATAGGCTGAAAATGCTTGGTTTTTCGTTGCCCCAGGACTGCACCGATAGCAAAATCACTTGCATCGCACATGAGCTCAAAGGGTAAATCCCAGTCGGGGGCAACTAGAATGGGTGCTTCCGTAAGCTTTTTCTTTAATGTTTCAAAAGCTTCGATGCACTCAGGTGAGAAGATAAAAGGAGCATCTTTTTCAAGAAGATGAGTCATAGGCCGAGCGATTTTAGAAAAATCTTGTATGAATCTACGATAAAACCCGGCATGACCTAGAAAACTCCTAATACCTTTGACGGTAGTAGGATGAGGCAATTTAGCAATAACATCAACTTTTGCTCTATCCACCTCAATCCCATTTTTGGAAATCTTATGGCCAAGGACTATGCCTTCTTTGACCATAAAGTGGCTCTTCTCCCAATTTAGACAAAGATTGGTGTCTTCACATCGTTGAAGCATTTTTTCTAAATGGGAGAGACATGTATGAAACGAGTCCCCAATGACCGAGAAGTCATCCATAAACACCTCCATTGTTTCCCCGATCATGTCGTGGAAAATTGCCATCATACATCGTTGGAACGTGCCAGGAGCGTTACATAGGCCAAAAGGCATACGTCTGTAGGCAAATGTTCCGTATGGGCAGGTGAATGTGGTCTTTTCTTGATCCAGCGGATCAATGGGGATCTGAAAGTAACCCGAGAAACCATCAAGGAAACAATAGTATTCGTTTCCTGCTAATCTCTCAAGCATCTGGTCCATGAAGGGTAGAGGAAAATGGTCTTTACGGGTGGCTTCGTTTAACTTGCGATAGTCAATACACACACGCCATCCCGTAACCAATCGAGTCGGAATTAACTCGTTTTCTTCATTTGTGAAAACAGTAATGCCACCCTTTTTTGGAACGCAATGAATTGGGCTAACCCAAGGACTATCAGAGATCGGGTAAATTAAACCGGCATCAAGAAGTTTGAGAACCTCTTGTTTGATAACCTCATGAATCTTAGGATTCACCCTTCTCTGATGTTGGACTGCTGGTTTGAAGTCATCCTCCATTAAGATTTTGTGAGTACAAAATTCAGGGTTGATACCCTTAATGTCGGAGAGTTTCCAAGCAATTGCTTGCTAGTGCGACTTCAAGACCTTTATGAGAGCAGTTTTCTCCTCCTCAGTTAAGTCTTTAGCAATTATGACGGGTAATTTATCATCACCCTCCAAGAATGCATACTCGAGATGAGGAGGTAGGTCCTTAAGTTCAACCTCGGGAAATTCTTCAGTAGATGTTTGTACTGATTTGATTTCCTCAATTGTGATTTCTTTCGGAGGGAGCGAAGGTAATGGATCTTCATTTAAAAATTGCTCAAGATAAAGAATATCTCCCTCCGAATCATAAACACCATCAATTCCAGGCGGAATTGATTCATCAGTAGCAAGAAATTCATCGATCTCTTCCAGAAGGAAGTCACCTCCCTCAAACGGAGTGAGAGAGGGGGAAGAGTCGGCAATGATTGGTTTAGAAGATGTGGTGGAATCCCCACTCACAGAATTATGAAGATAACCAAGAAACTCTTGAGAGTACTCCTCTGAAGCAATATCAATTAAATCGACTCGATTAACTGATTCAGTATCATAATTTGAGGAGTACCTCAAAGTTTGATCAAGGTTAAAAGTGACAGCTTCATTTCCCACACGTAACGTGATTTCTTGCTCAAATACATCAATGAGAGCACGGCCCGTTCTCAGGAATCCTCGTCCAACAATGAGAGGAACCCGATGATCGGCATCGAAATCAACAACCACGAAGTCAGCTGGAAAATGGAACTTTCCTACTTTCACAAATACATCCTCGGCGATGCCAAGAGGACGCGATATAGAACGATCTGCAAGCTCAAGACTCATGCAGGTAGGAATAAGTTCCGGAAGAGAAAGTTTCTTCCACACTGAATAAGGCATCAGATTGATGCTTGCACCTAGATCGGCAAGGGCAAAGCATTCAATCATCCCTGGAAAAACACAAGGAAGAAGAAATTTTCCAGGATCTCCCAGCTTCTCGGGAAGCTTCTTTAACAGAACTGCTGAGCAGTTCTCGTTCAAAGGAGTTTTGGCCATTTCAAACAGCTTTTCCTTATTGCTCAACATGTGTTTGAGAGTAGATGCAAACTTGGGCATCAACATGATGGCATCCGCAAAGCTTATGTCAAAATGAAGTTCTTGGAAAATTTGAAAGAATTTTTCCATTTGATGACTAGCTTTTTCGCGGAGTTTTTGCTCATTTAGACGTGAGGGGTAAGGAATAGAAGTTTTGGATTTGGGGTTACCAACTGGAGGTTCAAAAACAACTCCAGGTTTGGTTTTGGGTTTCGGGACAACCTGAGGATGGACATTGCTGGTGCTTCCGTTATTAGTAGGAAGTTCCTTGTCCTTTGTCGCCTCAGGTTCACTTTCCACTACCTTCGGGAGAGAAGAAGAAGAAGAGGTAGTAGGAATAGCGGGTCCATCATAAGAAGTACCACTTCTGGTTATGATCGCCTTTGCATCTTCCCTCGGGTTAGCGATCGTGTTGCTCGGAAGTTTTCCTGAGCCCGAGGGTCGATCATTTAAAGACTTCTTAATGTCAGAAATCTGGCTAACCAACAACCGATTCATTTCCTCTTGGGATTTCATGAATTGCTTCAACAACTCATCAGATGATGGTCCAGTTGGAACAATGGCTTGATTTTGTACAGGAAAATTCTGGCCTCTATTGTTAGGATTAGGGTCTTGATTTTGAAAATTTCCTTGATTATTGACATGAAAATACCCTGGGTTAAAATTTCCCTGACCTGTGTTTCTATTGAAATTTCCTTGGTGTTGGAAATTTTGATTTTGATTTTGAAAACCGTTGTTTGGACTAAAATTACCTTGGTTTTGAAAACCTTGGTTTGGTCTATTTTGATTTTGATTACGGTTTTGGTTGAAACCGGGAGGTCCAGGGTAGTGGTTAGGACGGTGGTTCGGGTCTATAGGAGCACGATATTGGTTGCCTCCTTGATTAGAAATCCCGCCCACAGCATTAGCTTCAAAAGGGTTACCATCAGTGGCCATACAGTTGTAATAAGCATGGGGGCCACCACAAGTAACACAGACTTCCACTTTCTTAACTTCAGCAGGAGGTGAAGTTTGTGGAAAAGAGACTTTCTTTTGGTTGGAGAGAACCAAAGCTTGAATTGCTTCCGTGAGTTTGTCAATCTTAGCATCGGTGCTAGATTGACTCACGGGTGATGAAGAAGAAGGACCAACACTGACTTGGGAAACAACCGGCTTGCTTCGTGCAGTGAGGACTTTAGACTTGTTTTCAATGATCGCTAAAGCTTCTTTGACAGTTTTGCTTAAGAAATTTCCTCCAGCGGAGGAATTAAGAGAATCTTGATCAGATTGACTCACTCCATTATAGAAAGTATCGAGTTGCATCAACTCGGAGAAACCGTGGTGAGGACATTTGCGAAGCAATTCCTTAAAACGATCCCACGATTCACTGAAGGATTCATCAAACTTTTGAGTGAACTTGATGATTTCATTTTTAAGACTCGTGGTTTTGGAAGGTGGATAAAATTCATTCACAAATTTCTTCACCAGGTCTTCCCATGTCTCAATTGACTGAGGGGGTTGTTTTTCAAGCCAAATCCGGGCTTGTCCCTCAAGAGAAAATGGGAACAGAAGAAGCTTAACAGCATCAGTAGGGACATTTTTGTATTTGATGGTAGATGCAATCTTGTTAAACCATCGAATATGAGCATGAGGATCATCCCGCTCAAAACCATAGAACTGACTTGAGGTTACAAGATTCAGTAACCCGGTTTTGAGTTCAAAATTTTCAGCCACAATGGCTGGGATAACAATAGCATCTCCATACCCGTCGATGGGTGCCTGGAGAAGCTCACACATAGGGCGTTCTTCCGCCATGATAACGGAAGTAGTGTGAGCATTCCGGATCTCAGATCCGACTGATGGAGCAGAAAGTCTACGGACACGTGATGGGTGCTTATTCACTCATCATTTTTGGTCAAATCTGAACTGCAAAACATCTAAAAACACTCCGAAATGCATCAAAATACTGGAAATATCTCAAAATTGTGTTTTATATGTTTCAGATGCAAATTTATTGAAAACAAACGAAAAACGAACAAAGTTTGCATAATTAGCAGTTTCAGTCCCCCAACTTTCTAAAATGGCAACTTTAGTCCCTGGAATTTCAAAGATTGACAGAATTTACCCCTGGACATTTTAAATTGGAAAAATAATATCTTTTAGTCCTTTGGTAATTCTAATTTGCCATTTTTGGTCTTTATAAGAATTTTTGGAAAATTACAATTTCAGTCCTTCGAGTTTTAAAAAAATGACAGATTTGGTCCCTTGAATATTGGAGAATGACATGTTTGGCCCTTGGATAATACTTTGCAGAAGTTACATATGTGATCCCTGGATTTTCAGATTGTGCACATTTAGTCCCTAAGTTGTTAAATATATCCATTTCCAATACTTAAGCCCAATATCCAAGTCCAAACCCAAATATCAACCCACGACCCATTTTTTAATACCCAACCCGACCCTCTCCTCTTTTCCCTCCCAAACACCTTCCCTTTCTCTGTTACCCAGAAATCCTCTAATACACAGAACCCTAAAACCTCACCATCTCTTTTACCCAACATCACCCAACCCCAAAACACTCAACCCACCTTCACCCTTTTACCCAGTTAACCCCATTTCCCAAACCCACTAAGCTCCCTCACCCTTCCCCAAGATCTGCCACCATGGCAATCCTTGTTAAAAAGACTCAAGGGACGGCTCTGATTGCTCCTCAAGTGTACCTAATTCTTGGATGGTTGAGATTGTCACAAAAGAAGCACAAATGAAAGAGTGAAGACTTGAAGAGATTGAAGACCATCAAGACTTTAGTATAAATAGAGATTGTAGCCAATGTATAAGGCAGTCAGTTTTTAAGTAGGTTTTAGTTTTCAAATATAGTTTTAGTTTGTAATATTTAAATTCAGTCTTGTAAGTTTCTTTTAAAAGTTAATGAAAAGTTCCTTTTTTATCTCAGTTTACTTTCTGCAATTAAGTTCAAGTTAAGCACATAAGTGCTTAACCTTAAAACTGCTCATTTAAAAATTTCATAGTTCTTTTTATAAGCTAATATAAGTTATTAAGTTGTTTAGTTCAAAAAAATTTTCCAAGTTCAAGTTTTCAAAAACAGTTTCTTGACTAAATACCCTCTTAAGGGGTGTTTGGTTTAGGCTAAAAAACACGGGTCAAAACCTGTTTTGACCCACTTTGGTTTTCAAATTCAGTTTCATTAGTGTAATTTGAGTTAGTTTAGTAGGTATAGTTAGGTCTAACAAAGTTTTACAAGTTTGCTAAAGTAAAAAAATTTTTTTTTTTGCAACAGCAGCTTGTGCTGCTGTTTCACAAGCTTTTTCCAAGCTTATTTTTGGTCCAAGCTTCTTCCAAAATGTTTTTCTTGCATCTCTTCATGCCCATCTAGATATATGTTTAGCTTATTTGCCTTAGGATCACTGTAGCTTAGCTTAATTTGCACTAAGAAACTGCCATTTGCCCATCTTCTTGTTCTGTGACAGCAGCCCCACTTGGCTGTTTTGCTGTCCCAACACAGAAGCTATTCCAGCTTATTTCGTGCTTATTAGTGGATTCCAAGTAGCTTTTTAGGTACCCCTCTATCCGTAGTTTGCATGTTAAGTCTCCTTGTAGGATTAGGTGCTCAGTAGGTAGCTTAATTTTAAGTTCAAAAAGCCCCATTAGGACTGTTTTGCTGAAACAGCAGCCTAGGCATTTAGTTTTTTTTTTTTTTAGCTTATTATCAGGTTCATTTAGCTTATTTAGGACATTTTAGTGCTTATTAGATAGAGTAGGCTAGGATAGTCTGTAGTTTGCTTATTAGTGCTTATTTAGATTTGGAAGAATAGCTTATTATATCATTGAATGCTCATTTTACATTTTGACGTAGAACCTCAAAACTGCTTATTGTTCCCCTTTATTGTGCTGATTCCTAGTGACATTAGCTTATTATTGTTCCCTTATAAATGCTTTAGCTTAATCCTTCTCACTAAACTGCTTATTCCATCATTAGCTTGTATTCAAAAGTTTGCTAAAAAGTTGTTTGTTCCCTTGCTTAACTGTCCAAAACTGAAAACAATAAGCAGTCTTAACTGCTTATTGCTAGCTTTTTACAAGTTGAGTTTTTGCAAAAAGTACTTGTTTCCATCCCATATTCAAGTTTCAAAAGAAAAATCCAAAAAAAAAATATATATTTTTGCAAAAAGTGTCAAGCCAGATTCGAACTCTGGTCTCTTGGCTCAAACCTTAACACACACACCAATCACCAACTGCCCTAGGGTCTTTGTTCGTTAGAATCTTGCACAATTTACCTCTTAAGTACATATTCAATTTTAAGCTTACTAGCTTATTAGGCTTTTTAAGTGCTTATTTCGTAAAGCAGTACCACAGTTTTTTATTTTTCTCAAAATCAGTTAGGTTTAAAGTAATTTCTGTGAAAATTTCAGATTTTTCTAAAATAGTTTAGTATTTTTTATAATTAAATTAGATTAAATTAGTTTTTAAATCATAATAAATAATTTAAAAGTCGAAAAAATACCCGGCTTTTTCCTAAAATCATTTTTTGTCAATTAGAACGTAGGAAAATTGATTTCACACCCATAGCCCTTAAATTGCAAAACTTTTACGTTTATGGCTCGGGTTGTTTCCCGGTTTTTACGTTTTTACGTTTTAGCACCCTAGGACTTAGTGTAGCTTCGTTTTATCATTTCTTAGGCTTAATAGTAGTTAGTTTGTAGTTTATTAGGGTTCCCTTTCCTTAATTACTTTCCCGTTCATTAATTTGTAGAATACGTAATCAAATTCCAAATCTTTAAAAACCAATTCAAGTTCGAATCACGAAACTCAACGAATCCTTCCATTCACACCTCGTTGGGACATGACCCGGGAAATCACTTTTCCGGTATCACTTTTATCACACCCGTGAGATTTGATACGTTGACCTTTTTCCTAAAGGGTTGATTTGTCGGATTTTACGGTTATTTTGATATACGTTGATATTGTGTTTTTCACCACTCACTTCACAACGAATCAACACGCCTTCTTGGAATCTTGACAAGCTCACGAAATGGGATTACAGATCTAAAAGAGCGGGTGCGCATACACTAGAGTTAACTCTAAGAGATCTCAGAGTTAAGGAGAGGAATGGGAATTATGAAAATATTTTTGATGAGAATGGGAAAAGAGGAATCTTTTTGGGTTTTCTGGTTTTGACAAGTAGATATAACAACAAATCCAATTAAAACAAAATCGAGGTAAAACAACAGTGAACTTAAACCAATAATCACAAGATGAATGGCTTCTTTGAAAAAGGTACACCAATCACAAGGACACAAAGGCAAGTTTTAAATCTTTGGTTCGGGAACTTATTATGGTCGTACCCCCAGTTAGGTAGTACACTGCCTTGGTTTGCGGTGGTAATCTTTTATGTTGTTATTATTAAAGAAAACGACAAATCGTTTTGTATTATTATCTTTGATACATATATAGAAACAAAAGAAAAATATTTTTGTGTTTTATACGTTTTTGGATGTTTTTGGGTTTTTGGATTTTTTATAAGAATATATATATAGATATAGATAGATGGTATGAACAAAGAGTGAATATTCAAATTACTAATCTGCTAAACGGAAGATAATCAGCACAGCTCCCCGGCAGCGGCGCCAAAAATTTGATTCGTTCCCAGACGGTCAAGTTTTCTCACACAAGCTAGCCACTTGTGAATGGCTAACCGTAAGAAACTTAAAACAGTCCGGAAACAAATGCAATGAAGATCAGGAGAGTATAGTGTTTCCCCGGGTCGTTATGTCCCAACGAGCTGTGCGATGAATCACCAAACGTATAGTGATCGAGAGAATTTGAACGGAAAAGAGTTTTGAATTATTATAACCACAGAAAAAGTATATAAACTACAGGGGCTTAAATGCAAATTAAAGAAAATTAAAAAGATAAAATATATTAAATAAACGCTATCACTATTTGCAAAATGATGTTTTTGATTTTTCTTTTACAAATTTAAATTAAAAATTACGTAACGTACAATAGAAAATGTGAAACTGAAGCAGTATTAATCCTAAAAATATGAAAATGATATTTTTACAAACCTAATGATAAAAGAAAATTTTTAGAAAAAGAAAATTATTTTTGTAGCTATTTAATTAATTATTATTAATTAAGAACTAATTTTAACTATTTAATAATAGCCTAAAATACAAGAAAATATGAAATAAAGCTAGAAAAATGAAATTATTACTTAGAAAAATCTAAAATAACAAAAGAGAATTTTCCAAACTAATTTTGTATTTTTCTGATTATTTTTGTATTTTCTATGAATTAAAAACTATTTAAAACTACTTAAATTGCTTAAAAATACAAATTTAACTAAGAAAAATCTGGTAAAATATTTTTTTGACTTTTTATATTTATCTTAACCTAGGAAAAATGAAAAATTATTTTTTTGAAACTTTTCTGAATTAATTGTATTAAATGCTAATTAAAAAGTACTAAAAATTGATTTAAATGCAGAAAAATAGCAAACTAACTTAGAAAAATCTGAAAAATTCAAGAAAAGTCTAAAATAATATTATGAATCTAATAAAAATATAAAAACAGTAGCTTATGTGAAGGAAATTGAAACTGCAATGCAAGTGCTTATAAATAAGCACTTGAAATAAGCCAAAAGGAAACCAAAGACCACCAAAGTAACACAGAAGCTATAATATGCTAAGATTACCCAAATGCAGCTAATAACAACTATCTTAAACCTATGAATTGCAAACTGCTAAGATTTGGATGATTTGAGTTTAGTGCTAAAAACAGTTTGAGGCTCCTACTTTAAAGCTTAAGCACAAGCTACCAAATAAGCTGAAACTAGAAAACAGAAGTTGGATCCTACACTAGACCTGGGTGGCTACTTATAAACCAAAAACCAGACTTAGATAAGCTCTTATGAGCTCTGTGCAAGCCCTGCACAAACCTGTGCACACTCAGTATTCACTGAGTTTGTGCACAGGGGAGATAAGACCCAATTGACAAGCTGTTTTGCAGCTTATAAAAAATTCACAAAAATCTACAAAAATGAGATTAAGAAAATAGACCAGTAGAAGTTTTTAAACCCACAATTTCTTTTGATTTGGCTCAGAAATGAATCCAAGAAAAATCATCCTAGTTGGGCTCAAAATGACTTTTTCAGGTTTTTGACTTTTGAAACAGTTTGAAGATTTTGACTTTGATGAACTTTGAGACCAATTTGCCAACTGAATGTGATGTTAAATGATGAAATAAAGCTACTGCAAGCTATCTCTATGTTTTCTAAACACAAAACTAGTCTTTGCTTTTTTAAAAATCCAACAGATATGCAGTTAAGACAAGTTTGAAGTGAATTTGACTTTGAGTGTTCTAATGCACAAATAACTGACCAATATGATTCAAGTGACCTTATTTGAGACTAAGTAGACAGGTTTGACCCACTGAACAAACCTCAAACACAGGTTAACCATATGATCCAAACACCCTTTAAAACACTGATTTGCAATTTTAAACTGAACTAAACACTGCACTAGCTTGTTTTATTGATCAAACTGAGTCTAACTACTCTAAATACAACTTAATTAACAGATAAGAACTAATCTAAATCACAAATACAGATTATGCAATTTCTTGAAAATCACTTACAATTGGTCCTAGTCACAATGGCTTGAAATCAGTCAACCAAAGAACCTCTATCCTATGTATATCAACCCAATAGACTCTAAATCAACCCAAATCCAGCACTGCATCACCCAATTCCATTTCCATTTCCAAATGATGCTTCAATTGACTTTTGTTGACCAAAATCCAAAATTACTTGAAACTTGATTTTAAGCTAACCAAAAGCTATAAGGAGCTTTAATAAGCTTAAAAATAAGCTGCTTAAGACTTGAACATAAGAGTTTGAAACTCAAATTTGCAACAGTGAACTTGAAAACATGAAATTGAGTTAAACTTTGAAATTGATGCTTAAAGTAGATTATACTGATAATATAACTTGAGTTTAGTACAATAACACAAAAGATTACAATTTTTAAGCTTAACTAAAACTTATATATAAAAAACGACATACGTAGAATTTTAAAAACTAAAAGACTACTTCTCTCTTTCTTCTCTTGCTTCCTTTTTATAGCAAAATGGCTTCTCTCACTACTCTGAGCATATCCCACCATTATTCTTGACCATTGGATCAGTTGAGGAGTTTTTAGCCGTTTGATCAAATTTGGCGCCAAAATGCTTTTTGCTAGTGTGGGGGTTGAGTGAGTTGGAGAGGGATGCATTAAATGCTCTTTGGAGGGTTGTTGAGTCGGGGGGAACAAGGAGAGTGGGAATTGAGCTGGAGGTGTGGGAGCTAGAGTGTAGCAGGCGAGTTGTTGAAGAAGAAAGAAAAAGGGCGCGCTGGCTTGTTTGACCAGATATTTGACTGGTTTTAATATTATGAAGGGGGGTCAAAAAGGAAGGGTCCAAATGATTTGGCAGGGGTCACAAGGGTTATGACAAGGGTCCAAAGGCTTAGGGGTTTAATAAACAAGGACCTATTGTGCAATTTCTGAAAATCAAGGGACCAAGGCTGCCATATTTGCAAAGTTGCTCCAAGGGACCAAAAGTGACAAGCTCCAATAGTACAAGGACCAAACTTGACATTTTCAAATTTCCAAGAGCCATTTTTGCCAATTTTTAAACTTGAAGGACCAAAATTGTAATTTCTCAAAACGTTTGACATATTTCACCAAAGGACTAATTTTGACAAGTTATGATTTTAAAAGGACCTTTGGTGATTTTTCTTTTGAAATTAAGTGCTCAGAGACTATTTCTGACAACTTTTGAAACTTGGGGGACTGAAACTGCCAATTATGCAAACTTAGCTCATTTTTCATCTGATTTTGAACATTTTGCATCTGAAAGATATAAAATGCAATTTTGGAATATTTTCAGTATTTTGATGCATTTCTGAGCATTTTTAAACGTTTTGCAGTTCAGATTTAACCAAAAATGATGAGTATTTACACACTCATCAGTACTCACAACTTGGCGTTTATCAAACCTAAACCTAGCTCGTCACTGTGATCTAAATTCTCGTATTAAGCATTTTTCAGCAGATATAATCTTGTCACGATTAGTCAGAATCCGCATAAAGCACACCTTAATGATTATCAACTTTATTATTTATCCCTTCTAGGGCTTACATTAACATGCAAAATAGTATTAATGAAGTAATAAATGTAATCAAAACACAAAAGCTGCCTATCGAATTAGTAACTGATCAATACATCAAATAATCATTAAACATGGCTAATACCTATGGGTATTAGCCCATAATCTCAATCATAATACAAGATAACATGTTCTGAAAGATTCAAGTATAAATCAAAAGAGAAAAAATACGCTAACCAAACGATTATAGTGTACTAAAATCAATTAAGTTAATTTTTCTATGTAAATATGCACTAGCAGGACCTTCTTGGTCTTCTTTATGTCTCTGGTCTCGTACTTAGTGGTTATGTGCTCTTTTTCCTCTTTGAAAACCAGATGTAGGGTTTTCTATTTATACTTTCTGAAAATAGGGTCGATACGGCGTATCGGGTTATCTGATATGGCATATCAAGGTAACTTCGCGTGGGGTACAAGATTATTATATTCTGGAATATTCGTACACCGCCAAAGTGATACGGCGTATCACATATCTTCATACGGCGTATGTTGCCTTCTTATCTTGGAATTCTATACAACATATTTATTTGTCTTCATACGGCGTATCAGGACTAAAGCAAGTCAGATCTTCATGTTGACCAAAGTTTCATATATGACGTATCCAATATTTGGATACGGCGTATTTTTCAAAGTCAGGCAATGGTCTTCCTAATCGTCCAAGTCTTGGTATACGGCGTATCTATCTAGACTGATACAGCGTATTCTTGTCTGTTTTGTGGACTTTCTCTAACTTGATCTATTTAGCTTCAAAACGTGTCCACCATAGCTAACTTTCACCAATTGCTTGTAAATACCTGAAATATAAATATTTAAGCGATTAAGTATCAAATCTTATACATAATGATATAAAATAAACAATATACATAGAATAAATGATGCTAATAATATGCACTATGTCATCATCTAGCAAAACAACAATCGATGCTTTCATGATTCAAGGATAGAAAATTGTTCATATTGTTGAACAAAAAAATCAATTTTATTATCATTGACTTGAGAATTTTCTTAATGAGTGACTACTAATGATTCCCAAATTTCTTTAGCCGTTTTACACATAAAATTTATTTTATATTTCTTTTTAAGCAAATAATTTAAAGAACCATTTTAGCCTCATTATTTTTAGCAAGATTTTCTTTTTTTTCGTGACTTTGACGTTCATAAGCAACTGGCTCATTTCTTTAGTAAGAATGTTTATGGAAATAGGTTTAAAGTCACCCTCAAGGATAATATGCCTAAGAGCGATGTCTTTTGATTTTACATAAGTTTCATATTTTTCAATAAATAAAATGGCCGCTTTCGAAAAGTGGTGGTCATAGATTGCCTTTCTTTGTAGTTTTTAGGATCCAGAGATCAATTCAAGTTTTAAAATATAATATATATTAAAAAAATCTTTGGTAACATAGCTTTGATGCCAATTGTAAAAACAACAAGGGGGTTGAATAGTTTTAGACTTTTAGCGTTTAAATACAAGACAAAAAGTATATAACGGAAAGATCAAAAGACAACACAAAGATTTATAGTGGTTCGGTAGCGAAGCTACTTCCTCGCCCTACTCCACTCCCCGAATTTCCGACTTGAGATTTCACTTCACTATATCAACAAGATCCCTTCTTGACGGAGAAAACCGTACAATGTCGCTTGTAATTTTACCAATACGAAGCTAGATATCGAGTTCTAATCTAGGTAGAACCAACCTTTCTCTCTATATATTTTGAGGAATAAAATACTAACTTAACTCTCTATTTTGGTGTATGGTAGTGTTTATGAACTTTAAGGTCTGGTAGTGAAATATAGTAACACAACTAGGTTGCAAATACAAAAACTAATAACTACAATACATAAGACTTAAAGATCTTCTTGTGTTTTTCCCTTGCTAGATAGATGGATTAGTTATATGGATAACTTGAATTAATATGAAACAGGATAATGATCAAAGAGATGTGTATGAATGTATGAGAGAATGCTAGAAAAATGATTGCAAGAGGTGAGGAAAATGTTATGCAAAAGGCTTGCTTAAATAGGCAAGAGGGAGGCTGGATGAGGGAACAACGGATCCACGAATCTCTTAAGGGATTTGTCCATCTTGAGGGATTCTTCCCTCATATGCGAGCCAAAAATCTATCGTTTTTGAGTGGTCATTCATGTCTTGTTTGGAATATTTTCTCTTTTGTGATGCATGGAAAAAATTGAGATTAAAGGGCTAAGATGTTTGCTTAAATTATTAAACACACACGAGCCTAAAATGTGGTAATTATGTTTTTCATGCAAAAACACTTTAGATGCTTTTCTCATTAGTCTTGAATTATTGCCAAAATGGCTAACCATTTCTACACTCGAAAACCAAAACTGAGTAAATTAATATTGATCAAATTCGAAGCCAATTTTAACTTTTATTCGTTAACAAGAAGACTCAATCTTGCCACGTAACAAAATCGAGTTCTTCTATTAGTTTAATTTGGTTTTGTTCAAATTATCTTTCTTCAATCTTGAATCTCTTATTGTATTAAAAATATGATGAAATATCTCGGTAGCAGGTACCTTTTATATAGATTTGGATAGTAATAACTACTTTATTTCTTCAACAAAGTTGGTGTATGCCCACTTTATCCCTTGCGTGTATCATGTGACTAGCTTATTAGCCAAGATGCATCATATCTTTCCCCAGCTTTAATTAACTTTCGATTCACCCCTTACTGTGTCTCTTCTAAGATGATAAACACAATCTCAAATTATATATACAAAAACAAAAAAGCCAAAAAGTTGCTAAAAAAGCAACCCTCCTACACTTTCATCTTTATCTTTTGGGTTTTCTTACCTCCAAAACATTTTATTTAATACAACCATTATATAATGTCAGCATGTGGTCATGGTGCAATAAACCAAATCATGATTATCGTAAGTGTGATGATGATAATATCCCCAATAAAATATGATTGAAATATTATGCGTGTATTATTTTTCCTTCAAGGTTCAATTAGAGATAATGAGGTATTCATGTGTAAATATTTTCCTTCAAAAAAAAAATGTTATGCATGCCATATGACATCATAAACCAAGTTTATTTAGTGTCTAGTTTACATGCATTATTATCTGTATACAAAAAACTATCGCCTAAAATCAGTTATATCACATCACCCTAGAGTGATTATATAACAAACTAATCAAGATAAAATGACAAAAATAAAAGAGTTGGCTAATCCATCTTTTGTGCATTCAACAGTCCATTATTGCATGTGGCTTCTCTGATGCATCGCGCCCTACTTTCCTTTTCTCCTCTTTTTTCCATTCACCAAACTATTTACAAAAAGTGGTAAAAAAGGATATTCATGTGCACATTCAGAATCTAGTCATGAAAGCAATAAGCACCTTTTATGGTAGGGTATGGTATGAAAATCTGAGGAGTTAATTATTTAATGTGCTGGAAAGAAAAGTGGTGAAGAATCTCTTTGTAGTTTCCCATCATAAACTTTCACTTTGGTCATCTTGTCTTCACACCAATGCATCTGTTCTTCATTTAGATCACTAGTTCTAAGAACTCTTGACACAATTTTTAGGTCAATTTGAGCCATCAAAACTTCCATTTCATTAACATGCTTGGTTTTCCTTTTGAGAAAACACTTGCGTGAGCGCTGTAGGTCTTTTAGTTTCAGCTTCTTCTGCATATTCAAATTCATTATTAGAATTAAGGGAAAAGCAAATCTTTGTTATACAAGAATCTTAGGCCCTACATGTTCAGGATAAAGCCATTTTGTTTCTTTATTTTTTATTATTACCTTTTTTATAATGACAAACATACTAACCCACCAATGTTACATATGTAACTTTAAAGTAGTGTTTAACAACTAATACGTTCCGTGTGAGTCTTGACTAACTCTATTGTTTGGTATCTAAACATATACCAAACAAGCCTAACTTGACTACTTTTGAGTGGGGGTACTATGTATAAAGAAGCAAGGAGCACAAGCTAGTATCCTTATGCATATTGGGAAAGAGATGATATGGAGGGGTTCTGACCTTGTGGTTAATTTTTTTGAGCAAGAGGATATGGGTTGGATCCACTGATGTTCTCGGGTTTTTGATGGGAAAGAAATGCGCCGTAAATTTGTGGAAATGGCTCTCTTTGTCAGCTCTTAGAAAATTCATGAATGTTTTGATTGATTCATCCATGATTACAAGAAATGATTCCGATGAAATTCTTGACCCCAAATATTCGTCTTTCTTCTCGTCATCAGAATCTACATCAATAAATTGAAGAATGATGCGTCATATAAACTAATAATTTAGTAAATACATAAGACATCTCATAATTTAGTAAATACTTGGACCCGATAACATCCTGATGTGCAGAATACAGTTAATAGAAAGTTACGAATTATTTTAAACCACGAAACAATTCCTAAACTACACATTTGTTTCAAGTGGGATTTAACGTTTATACCGCCAAGTTGATTGGAGGATTCATATTTTTTTGGCCATTGCAATATACTCCGTATGACTTAGGCATGAAGTAAACTAAGAATTTAAGTGTTCAAAAATCTGTACAGTAATTAGCAAAACCTATACAGAATATATACAGTCTTTTTATGAAAAATGAAAGTCTTTTTTTTTTTTTTTTTTTTTTTTTTTTTTTTTTTTTTTTTTTTTTGTTGATAATATAAGGTAAAACATACGAGTTAGAGGTAAATAAAAAGTTAAACATATTGTTTTATCTAAGCTAAGTCTTACCTCGGTATTCTGGGACTTGAAGTAATTTCGGAGCCAGACTTCTCATTCTAGCGTAAACGATGGGTCTCCTACCATTTTCATAAGGCTCATTCTCTATGTAGCGTTGTAAAAGCACCTGGAATTGTTGAAACTGTTGTGCAATATAGGCAGGGCAACCAGGGTCAGATTCATGGCGTGAAGCTCTTAATTGCTGGAAATAGTTATAATTCCAATTTAGAGCTTCCCATGTCAAACAAATTTGTGCAACGTAAGCGGCTTCCAATTCATGATACGAGTTTTGATATACATAGGACGTTTTCTTGTTTCTTGATGCTAATTTGTGAATGATTTTCTCTGATATTGACGATTGGTGCGTGTTTGAAGACCTAAACGATTCTGCAAGAATGAAATATTTTGAGTGAGATAAACCTAGCATGAATCATGTAATAAAACCAATATCACAATTACGTTTATTACTTTTCTTAACCATATTATAAATTATTGACACTCATACGTTTTAATTTTGCATATTTTGTATATCTGTTTTACTTGACTCATACGGTTACCTGAAGATGAAGAAAAGAATAACAAGTTCTCTTGAATCTTTGCAAGATACACTCTTTGTTTAAGTTAAAACGTCCATTAGTAACAAAAGATTCATTCAGAAAGTATAATTAATATCACAAGTATCTTATAATAAAAAAGAAATATCGCTTGAAGTCTTTTTTAATATAAGCACTAAAGTTTACTTGAAGATTAAGAAAACCTGAAAATCATACCTGTTTCTTGAAGCTTCTGTACACTAATTCTATCTAGAAACAACATTTCTTCATCATACTTTTGAAAGACTGTGTAAGACTCCCATTTGGGGCAACTTCTTCGTGAAGAAGACGAAAATGGGTCATAACTTGGATCTCGGCAATTAATAGAGCTCCGCCATTCAGATGAACTCTTGGATGTTGACCCGACAGTATTTGTATCACCAAAGATTTCTTCTTTATCCTTTTCCTCGAATTCAAATCTCTTTGAGCTCAATGGTGCTATATTAGAAAACTTGTCTACTTGTGTCAAATTCGATTCTATCTTCTTTCCCGTCTCGCGATATTTTTCTGGAATAATATAAACACTGAATTACAGTATCCTTATGACAGCAAATTCTATCCGATAAAAAGAACATATATATTACTTATTAATTTGTTACTGAAGAATGATCTTCCATCGCTTGAAACATTCTAATCATAGACTATTACCAATGCTATCAAGTTACTTACACTTAATAACCAATGCTAACAAATAACTTACAATTAATAACCAATTATAGCTTTGAATGTTTACATAAAAATATGTTAACAGATTTCATATATATATTTTCTCAACATGAATCATAGACTACTTGTTCTTAGTATATGTGTGAGAATGAATTAGGATGCAAAAAAAAAAAATACAATACCATCAATTTTGTCGTCGTCAAGCACAAAAGCAATCTTCTTGGTTACACGCAAAGATGGTTCATCTCCAACGTATCGGAAAGAAGTACAAGCAGACCTTGCACGAGTTGTTATGGCGGGTGTATTTACTTCGTATCTTAAAGACTTTGAACCAAGGTCCACTGATATCTCATCATCTTGCTTTTTCCCCTGGTAATGGTTGTTTATTTGTTGATTGCTGTCTTCTTCATATTCGGATTCCGACAGGCTATAGAAGTCCATGTCTTCACTACTTACAACGCTTACATCAGCCACTTCCTCTTCTTTCTCCTTTGGTGACTCTAAATTGTCGCCGTAAACAATCTCTTCATCGAAAACGACACTGTTTTGGCGTGAACTTCGTGCACTAGTCTGCAAAACGAAAATATCTTCTTCCCCTTCTCTTCTAATATCAGCCAACAAATCATCTTTCGTCGTGCTGTCGTCATAATAATACCTACTGCTTATTACCTCATTATCTTCCTCTTCCTCTTCCGCTTCTTGTTCTTCCTCAGAAAACGTAGCATATTCATATTCATCATCGTTTCTGCATAAAAAAACACACATTAACATTAGCTATAGGTTTGTAACAAAACCGAGCCCTTAGACAAAAAAAAGGATGTAATATCAAATAATTACCTTGTGAGAAATGTGATGGAAGAAATGAAGAACAATAATTTAGAAAGAAAAGTGGAAGTGAGGTAGAAGAAAAGGAAGAGAAGCTGAAAAGAACTTGAGGCATTGTAGAACAAACGAACAATGGTTTCTTTTGAACATTGCATTTTTTGTTGCCACGAAGAAAGAGACTCTTTGATCTAACATCACCTATCTAATAAAGGACTCTCTTGATAACTAAAGGCAAAGTCATTAACAAACAAAGAAGAGGCTTTTCTTTTACTTTCATTCTATAATTTTACTTTTTTTTTCTTCCTTTAATTTCCGAATAAAGTTTCTCACTATGTTTGTAATGCATTTTAATATATACATTGTAAAACATATTATCTTCTAAACGCACCGTTTATCCCTATCGTTGCTACCGTAAGATTAGATTTAGATCATCTCATACAGTAGATATCCTTTCCTTGCACCACCATTCAGAAAAAGAGTAGCTAAAAGGACCCACTTAATTATAAAAATGATTTACTTCTTGTCCTCTAAACATGACCAACAAGAAAGGCACAAAATCAAAAGATCTTACCGGGCCATAATAAACTCTTTCGACGTATCTTAGACTAGTTGTAACTTGTAATGGTTCGGTCCTTCATTCGGTCGACCTCCCCAAATTACACCCCCTCACAATAGACTAATCCCTCACACTATGTTTGTGTGCAGTTTTATTAAATGATTTTTGTGAGGTATTTTTTTTGGTAGTATCTTTGATCTCCTTATTACACTAAAGGGGTATTTATTTTTTTCTTAATAGGAAAGAAATGTGAGCTCAAATCCTTAGTCCCTCTTAATTGGAAAAGTCATTAAACTTCTCTCTCTCCTACAAGAGGCTAAATAAAAGCCTTATATCTAATCAATTAATTTGATAAACACCCCCTAAGTTGATCATGCAGTTATCTTGGAGAAACAAAGCTGATGTGACAGTGGGAATGAGGGTCACATGAGAGTCACCATTACACTTAGTCATAGGGGTGTTTAGGATTGCTTATTAAAAATAGATTATGCGTTTTGAAAACGCATAATAAGATAATCAACTATTTGAAAACGTGGTTTTGAAGTATGGTGTTTGAATTTGATTATGTTGTTTCAAATCGCAATAATCACATAATCAGTATTGTTAGTGTTTGACAGATCACATTATCGATTGATTTAAAAGATGAAATGACCAGAATTGACATTCTTATATTTTATTTATTTACAAAAAGTTAAGACGCATTTTCACAATTAATAATTTACAAAATCTTAATGTGACATTTTTCTTTTATATTTACCATATCTATACTATATATAAAGTATGAATGTTTCTTCCTTAAAACTTATAAACCTTTAATATGAGTAATGTGTAATCCTCAAATTATCCTTTTAAAACATAATTTCTTACATTCAAATTCAAATAATGTTACCTTAATAAAATAATTTCATTAACTAGGTTCCCACCAAAAAAATTAAAATAATGCATGACAAATTTTGAGTACATTTTTTGAATGAGTGTCTATAAAAAAGAGATGAGATTTCTTTTGTATGTACTCCTAACATTAATATTTTTTTAAAAATTCATTTACAAACTATATTATATAAAACACCATATTACAATTATTTTTATTGTATCCGTTTATACTATTCATAATTTCATACTCATTCACATATCTAACTCTTTTCCACTTCTTAACACCACATATATCTCTTATCTTCTTCATCCCCATAACCCTTTTCTAGTTTGAGTCCTTGAAAAACTTATTTATCTTCTTTAGAATTAAATAGACATTTAAATTTATATCTTTATTCAACAAGTTGAATTCTCAAATGGCGTGATAACCTGCCCTGACGAACGTCTACTTTTGAGCTCCGACAACAAAAATCGTTGTTCTTCTCTCACCAAAATCGTCATCAAATAATTTGTGTAGATACAAATTTATCAAGTTGTTTAAGTTTTCTTCTTTATGTTCTAGATTTTTGCCATTGTGAAATTCTTGTAGAAGAGGAAGACATGTTATGGTCGTAGTTTTGTAATTTTCTAGTTAGATGATAATAACGTTTTCAAAAAGCAGGTGTGGAGTTGCTTTTTGCTAAAACATAAATAACTTATTCTCAGTTTGTGCTTGCCAATACCTACCAAACAAATTATTACGTTTTGAGAATGTAATAATCAGATAATTTGCCCCCAAACACACTCCCAAAGACCCCTTTAGTCCACTCGATTAATATGTTTATTCAATTTTTTTTATGCTTATGATGGAATCTTGGATCTTGACCTGAATAAAAACCTGATTTCTCAAGAGTTTGTGATTAAATTGAACTTGACATTTAAGGTTTTGAAAATGGTGACAAGAAAATTGATATGAAATTGCGTATAAGCATGGTAGGAAAACTGAGGATGACTCTATTGAGCGTACGCAAGGCTATGACTTGGACTTCTATGTTAATCCTGAAGAAGATGATGTGGAACCATGTGTAATCCTAGGTAGACCATTCATGGAACAAACCAGAATTATTATTAATTACCAGCTTGGAGTAATCACTCTTTGGGCAGGACTGAGTTTGGAAGACAAGGAACACGATGGTATAGTGATTAATGCCTCTGATGATAAATCAACCAAAAATCCCTAAATTACCAGAATTTCCAAACTATATGAACACCAAAAGAAACCCTTTGTTCATACAAACTGAGTGACATAATGTCGCGAGGCCATTTAAATGCCTGAAAAACCTATGCCACATATAAAAAATTGGAGTTGAAACAATGTGTTAGGATTTAGTAAATCCTGTTATTAAAGTGTCGGTCACCTCAAGTATATGTAATCGTTAGAAAGCTCGTAGTCGTAGTTATTTAATGTTAGGTAGTATTTAGTTAAGTTTCACCGTGGAGGACGGACGGGTCTTTACCCACTGTATGCCTGATACACAGCCCGTAGGTGGCGTTTGTGTATGATACTATAAATACCCTCTACCTCCCAAGGTAGAGGGTTGGAGCTTATAATACTACTTTCACTTTCTCTCACTAAGTTCCCTAAACCTCTAACCTTTCTCTCTCTAAAACTATAGTCATACGCCACTTTATATCATGGTTTGATGTGTTTGTGAAATCCAATATGTTACAAATGGTATCAAGAGCCATGGTTTGATCATCTCTCTTACATGTTCTTGGATTTCTAGTGGTTTTATATGGTTTTTGGGTTTGAAAAAGTTTAGTGGTATTTGCATCATTTGGATCATTTCTTGTGTTAAAGTTTAGATTTTGTGTGTACTTTTGTGTTTAGAATCATTATAAGTGCTTGGGTTTTGATTGGAAGGCTTGAATCAGTGTGGTTGGGTTAGTTTTGGATTGAAAAGTGTTGTTTTTGAACTTTTTCTAGCTAGCAACTTGAGTCTCGGAATAGTATTCTTGGTAGCGACTTGTATCTATATTATTCAGCGACTTGTCATTGTTGTGGTAGCGACTTGAGCACTAGCGACTTGTCTTTTGAGACAAAGCGGCAAATAGTACAAAGTAGTGGCTGTACCATTTCGGCTAGCGACTTGTCAACTTAGCGACTTGTCTTTACAATCTTCACCGACTTGACTTTATTGTGGGAAGCGACTTGTGCCCTAGCGACTTGTCTTTTGAGACAAAGCGACATATAGTACAAAGTAGTGGTCGTACTGTTCAGTCTAGCGAGTTGTTCTTTAGCGACTTGCCCACTAAGCGAGTTGTTACTTTAGCGACCTGTGTCTAGCGACTTGTATCACTAGCGACTTGTGCTTCTAGCGAGTTGTCACTCTAGCAACTTGTGAGCCTAGCGACTTGTCCACTAAAGCGACTTGTATACTTAGCGACTTGGTGACTTAGCGACTTGTCTTCAAGGTTTATAGCGACTTGGTTAATTATTGTTTCTGATACGGTTTTCTCTTGATTTAGTAAAATCCCGTGAAAGAATCTATTTCCCGGTTTAATCATAGAGTTATAAAATCCCGTGAAATATGTAATCATGTCTACCAACGTGCCTACAATCATCTCTTCTGTAGCTGAGGACGTTCAAGCAGCTGGATCAGATACTCGTCCACCCATGCTTGGCAGAACTGACTATGACTCATGGGCTCAACGAATTAGGTTGTATTGTTTGGGAAAGGAAAATAGGGTCAACATTCTCAAATCAATTCATGAAGGACCTTATCAGATTGAGACTACAAGAGACACACTTGAATCTGCTGCAGATGGAACAGTGATTTTAGGTTTGGACAGGCCAAAGACGTATGATGAGCTCAGTGATAAGGAGAAAAAGAGATATGATGCTGATATCAGGGCTTCAAACATTATACTTCAGGGTCTTCCAAAAGACATCTACAAGTTAATCAATCACAACACTGAAGCCAAGGTAGTTTGGGACAATGTCAAGATGCTTCTCTCTGGTTCTGAATTAACTAAAGAAGACAGAGAATCACAAATGTATGATGACTTTGAGCACTTTAAGATGATACCAGGGGAAAGTGTTACTGAATATTACGTGAGGTTCCACAAGCTTGTGAATGACATGAGGAATATCAAAATGACTATGCCAAATATTCAGCTAAATTCAAAGTTTGTGAACAACATGAATCCCGAATGGCACAAATTTGTCACTTCTGTCAAGTTAACTAAAGGTTTGAGGAACACTAACTATGAGCAATTGTATGCGTTCCTGCTTCAGAACCGGAGACATGCTATGTTTGAACGAATGATTCTTGAAAAGTTCAAATCTAATCAGGGAGAGGCAAGCTCATCAAATGACTCAACAGCATCCTACACCAATGTAGGGATTACTACCAAAGCTTCACAAGTCATACCTACTGGAAATGGTAATCACAAACTCATTCCCGATCCAAGGTTCAAGCAACCTGATGCTGATGCAGTCATGGAACATTTCATCAATCAACTGGCTCTTATGGTTAAGCAAAACTTGAACCTCACTCCACACACTAACAGTCTACACACCAACAATGAAATCAGAACTGCATCCAATCTACACAATCATGCTCTTGTCAGAGATGGAAAGATTATGGTGCAACCAGTTCAAGGAAGGCAGTATGAACACGGAAAAGGTGGAGTAGGTGGAGGGTATGTGGCTAATCAGAATCGTGGAAGGAATGCAAATCAAGGACAAGCAAAGCCAATCAAGTGCTACAACTGTGGTGGTGATGGACACATTGCAAGGAACTGCACATCTCCAAAACGCCCTCAAAATGCAGAATATTTCAGGGACAAGATGCTGCTGGTACAAGCTCAGGACAGTGGAGTTGTTTTGGATTAAGAAGAGTTACTGTTTCTTGCTGAGGGAAATGCCAAAACCTATGATGCAAATGTGGATGAGCAGCCAATTCAGGAAATAGGTCACAATCATCAAAATGCCTTTCAAGATGCTGACTGTGATGCATTTGACTCTGATGTCGATGATGAACCTACTGCCCAGACAATCTTCATGGCTAGCATTTCTCCAATGGTCTCTCCAAAGGTCTCATCACCACAACAGGCTGGTCCATCCAAAGATTCAATCATTTCAGAGGTATTAAAACTATACGATAAAGTTGATGAGCAAAAGATTCATAACGAAGTACAATCTCATGAAACTTATGAATCAGATATTGATAATGTGGATAATAGTAATATTGTCCCATATGATCAATATGTGATGCAAAGTGAAAGTGAAATTGTACCAAGTGATGCATCTTCTGCAGTCAATGATGACTATGTTTTTGATGAATACACTGCAAGTGCCCCTGATGATTCTGTTATCTCTGAACTGAATGCCTATAAAGAACAAGTTGCTATTTATGAACAACGTGCTAAGTTTGAGTTAACTACCCGTGAGCAGGAAATGGATGACCAAATGCGTACAATTATTAGAAAAGGTAATTTTAGAGAAGAAGTGTTAAAACAAGAGTTAAACTCCTTACAAGAAAAGCTTTCTAAAACTGTTAAGCAAAAGCAAGAACTCCAAGATAATGTTAAAGTGCTTAAACAAAAATTTAATGCTAAGGAATCAAAACTTTTGAATGACTTTTCAAATCTAAAAACATTGAAAAACAAGCTTGAAAATAAGTTGTATGTACAAGGGAATACCATTCAGACTGCTCACATGATCACTAAGCATAGAGTTCTCAGCGATAAGCATAGCATTCCCCTCGTAAAGGAACCCAATCCTGAATATGGTAAAGTGGCTAGAAAAGCTCAGAGGGTAATATATGATGGTAATGAAATCCTTAAGCCTAGGCAGAAACCTAGTTGCGCTGAGTACACTAAGGAAGATATGCAATTTAAAGAAGTCAATAGGGAGAAAATGGATAAGAAGCTAAAAGATCCTGAGTGTAAAAAGAAAAACATAACGTTCAAACCCCATGATTACACTAAAGAAAATTGGATCTCCCTGAACATGTTTAAGCCTCAAACTCAATTAACCCCAGAACAAATTTTTTGGAAGAAAGATATGGATAAGCAAAAAGCAAATGTACTTGTTGAAACGAACATTTCCCTTAGGAAAGTGCCTGCAGCTACTGTGTATCCTCCGAATACACCAATGCATTTAGTCCCTAGAACTATTTCCACTAATAGCAAGACCTTAATCAGCCTGTATGTTGTTTATCAACTATTCGTTGATTTTAAGAAGACATGTAAGAAGAGAATCACACCTACAGGAATAACTGAAGGGGAAAAGGGTTTTGAGCAAACTAAAGAGTGCTATTTAACTGAGATCATACCTTTCTTTAAACAATTAAAATGTCAATTTGAGAGTCTCCAAAAAGGGATTGACTCCGATATTAAAGAAATGGAAAAGAAATTTGATGCAATGATAGTTGAGGTCAATGATTATGAACGGGAACTCAAATATAATGAAATTGAAAGGAAGAATCTGCATATCTTAAATGAGAACTTAGTATTGAGTTGTGTGGCTCAAGATGTGTTTTATACTGTTACTAAGCATTCTATTACTGCTTCTCAATTTTATGAATTATCTGTTGCTTTGAAAGTTTCCCATGATCGTGTCATTGAGCTTGAAAACAAAAACTCAAAACTAAATGAGAAAATTGACCAGGATGATCACGATAATTTGGTAAAACATTTTTCTAAGCTAGAAGTTGAACATTTTGATTTGCAACTAAAATATCAACATCTCAAAGAAAATGCCAAAGCCTCAAACATCAAGACATCCTCAAATGTTCCAGAGTTTGATGCAGTTTTTGAAATAAACAAACGTGACGAACAGATTCAAGCTCACTGTAACACGATCAGAAAGTTGAAAGCCCAAATTTCACAATTAAAGGGTGAAAAGAACAATGTTACTGGCTCCCAAATGCCTCATCCTTTAGAGTCTCAATTTTCTCAAAACTTTCATCTTCAAAACATCATTAACGTATTACAACAAGAAAATGAGAGTTTTTTTGAAGAAAATGAAAAGGTCAAACGACAATTCAAAGAGTTATACGATTCAATGAAAGTCACTCGTGACAAAAACAATGAAAAAATAACTTCGTTACAAAAGGAAATTGAGAATCTGAAGAGTGAGGTAAAAGGGAAAATGCCACTTGTCTTTAATGAGAATGTTGCATCAAAGTCATCTGCTGATTCTAAATATACTGTGACTGTTAAATACATTCCTCCTCATCTTAGAAATAACGAACTTCTGTTTCATAACTATTTCTTTCACCTTAAGGATAGTCTAGAATGTCTCCGTGAGATTGTGGAGGAGGATTTCATAAATAAGCCCCTGGATAGTGAAATTAGGTTTGCTTGCATTCAGGCCAAACGATCTCAGGAGCTGTTAGAATGTTTAAGAGCAACATGTCCTAAATCCTTATGTGAGAAAGATAAAGCTGTGATGCCTTGTTCCATGCCTAGTGCTAAGTATGCAACCCATCCGATGCCCAGTATTAAGAAAGTAAACTTTAATGTGCCTTCAAGTAGCTCAGATCCCAGCACTTCTAAACCTGAAAAGCAAAAAGTAGCAATACCAACTAATGTTCCCATTCCCTCTACAGGAGTAAAAAGTGACACCAAAGCAAGCAGGTCAAAGCCTCAAGGCAACACAAAGAATGATAGGACCTTTCAAGCTAGGAATGTTCAGTGGAAGAAAGTAGAAGATCACCTTAGGAAGAATGAAACTATGTTGAATAAAACAAATCGTGTTGATTCTAGTGTTAGCTCTAAGCGTGCTGTAATTAATACGAATTCTGCTACTTTTGGCAAAACATGTAATGATGATTGCTTGGTTTCTGTTACTAATCATGTATGTGGTGTGAATGATTTGATTAATTCTGTTAAATACCCATTTAAAATCGTTAATGCCTACAATCATGTTAAGAAGGCTAAAAAGCAATGGTGGAAGAAGGTTAGAAAACATTGGAAACCCAAAAGAAGAAAATTTAGTAATATAGGTTATCAATAGATACCTACAGGCCGCAAATTTAATCTTAATGAGTTATGCCCTAAATTTTCTAAGTCAATGCCCATTAGGAAATGGATGCCCTCTGGTAGAACTATACCTTTAAGAAGTGAACATGCTTTGAATAGATCTACTGTTTCTACTAGCCCGACATCTACCACTAATGATCTTATTGACTCTGTTTCTGATGTGGTTGTTCCAATCTTTTTGTCTAACCAAGTGGAACCCATTATTGCATGGGGTTCCCAATTATCCAGTTATCCATTCTTGTCTGTGTTCAACTGCAGATCGTTCTGTGGTACCTGGACTCAGGCTGTTCTAAGCATATGACTGGAGATCGCTCGCGGCTCATGAACTTCGTGAGTAAATTCATCGGGACTGTTAGATTCGGGAACGACCATTTTGGTGCAATTATGGGTTATGGAGACTATGTTGTTGGTGATAGTGTAATCTCCAGGGTATATTATGTAGAAGGTCTTGGTCATAACCTGTTTTCTGTTGGTCAATTCTGTGATTCCGATCTAGAGGTGGCTTTTAGAAAACATACTTGTTTCATTAGAGAACTTGATGGTGTGGAACTTTTAAGAGGAACACGGGGTTCAAATCTATACACCATCTCTATCGAAGACATGATGAAGTCTTCTCCAATCTGCTTGTTGTCAAAGGCTTCGAAAACAAAGTCATGGTTATGGCATCGTCGTCTCAATCACTTGAACTTCGGCACCATTAATGATCTTTCCAGAAAGGACCTTGTAAGAGGCTTACCCAGATTAAAGTATGTAAAAGATCATCTTTGTTCAGCATGCCAATTGGGAAAAACCAGGAAATATGCCCACAAACCCAAACCTGCAAACTCAGTTATGGAAGTTCTTCATACCCTTCATATGGATTTGTGCGGACCAATGAGAGTGCAAACTATAAATGGGAAGAAATATATTTTAGTCATTGTTGATGACTACTCTCGATTTACTTGGGTAAAGTTTTTGAGGACAAAGGATGAAACTCCAGATGTCATCATCAAACTTATCAAGCAGCTTCAGGTTCGACTTAACAAGACTGTTAGAATTATTCGAACAGACAATGGCACTGAGTTTGTTAACAAAGACCTATGTCAATTCTATGAAAGCATTGGAATCAATCATCAAAGAAGTGTTCCACGCACGCCTCAACAGAATGGTGTAGTTGAAAGAAGAAATCGGACCCTTGTTGAAGCTGCAAGAACTATGCTAATTTATTCAAAGGTTCCAATGTTTCTTTGGGCTGAAGCCATTGCCACTGCTTGCTACACCCAAAATCGTTCCCTCATACACACTTCTCATGCAAAAACTCCATACAAACTTGTTCATAAACGAAAACCTGATCTCTCCTACCTTCGTGTATTTGGTGCTTTGTGCTATCCAACGAATGACGGTCAAGATTTAGGTAAATTAAGAGCCAAAGCGGACATTAGAGTTTTTGTGGGTTATGCATCAAACAAGAAGGGTTACCAAATCTACAACAAAAGAACTCGAGATATCATGGAAACTATTCACGTCACGTTCGATGAGCTATCTGGGCAAATGGCTCCAGGACAATCTAGTTCTGGACCCGCATCACAACCTTCATTAAGTAATCCCATTAGTTCTTCTCTCGTACTAAATCCCTCACCAGCAACTCCATATGTACCACCTTCAGAAGATGATTTGAAGAAATTGTTTGATCCAATGTTTGATGAACACTATGAGCCAATTGCTAATGATCTGTCAAATCCATCAACAGAGGCTGCTCCTATCCCTGTCAACGTAGATAACCCTTCAGTTTCTATGTCATTAAGTCAAGAAGCACGTGCTGCTGATCACTCTGTCTCATCATCAAATCCTCAATCATCAAGTGTACATCATGGAATTGCTTCTGGCACCTATGATGGAGATAACCCCTTTGCTACTCCCGAAGATGCTCCCTTTGAGAACATATTTGCTCCTGAACCATCATCAAAACCATCTTCATCAGGAGAAAACGACTCTGCTACTTCAGTTCCTCAACAACAACCACATGAACACCTTAGAAAATGGACACATGACCATCCATTGGACAACATCATTGGAAACCCCTCTCGTCCAGTATCCACTCGTAAACAACTTGCAACTGATGCCTTATGGTGCTTCTTCAACTCCGTACTCTCTAAGATCGAACCAAAAGATGTTAAAACTGCCATGAATGAAGAAAGCTGGTTCAATGCCATGCAAGAAGAAATTCATGAGTTCGATCGACTAGATGTATGGGAATTAGTGCCTGCTCCTGACTATGCTATGATCATTGCTCTAAAGTGGATCTTCAAAGTAAAACTTGATGAGCATGGTGATGTATTAAAGAACAAGGCTCGATTAGTTGCAAAATGATATCGTCAAGAGGAGGGTATTGACTTTGAAGAATCATTTGCTCCAGTTGCACGTATCGAGGCAATCAGAATCTTCCTGGATAATGCTGCAAGTAAGAACATGGTAGTCTATCAGATGGATGTAAAGACGGCTTTTCTTAATGGAGATCTTAAAGAAGTCGTATACGTCAGCCAACCGGAAGGTTTTGAGAATCCAGAGCATCCTACTCATGTCTATCGCTTGAAGAAGGCTCTTTATGGTTTGAAGCAAGCTCCAAGGGCATGGTACGATACGCTATCAAAGTTTCTTCTATCTACTGGATTCAGCAAAGGAGCAGTTGATCCGACATTGTTTACCAGAAAGTCAGGCAAACACTTAATTCACGTTCAAATCTATGTTGATGATATTTTTGCCTCAACTGACCCCAATGAATGTGACCGCTTTTCAAATGAATTGAGTTCCAAATTTCAAATGTCTATGATGGGACAAATGTCATTTTTCTTGGGATTACAAATTTCACAAAGTCCCGGAGGCATTTTTATCAATCAATCTAAATATGCTAATGAAATTTTAAAGAAATTTGGATTTGATACTTGTGACACTGTTGACACTCCCATGGTGGAGCGTACCAGACTGGATGAGGACCACTAAGGGATCATGGTAGATCAAACGAAATATCGTAGTATGATTGGATCCCTGATGTACGTTACTGCCAGTAGACCAGACATTCTGTTCGTTGTATGCATGTGTGCTAGATACCAGGCTAAGCCTACTAAAAAGCACCTTGAAGTGGTTAAACGGGTCTTTCGGTATCTCCAAGGAACCATCAACATGGGACTTTGGTACCCGAAGGACACCGGTATATCACTAACAGTCTATGCAGATGCTGACCATGCAGGATGTCAAGATACACGTCGAAGCACGTCTGGAGGTGCTCAGTTTTTGGGTGATAAGCTTGTGAGCTGGTATTCAAAGAAATAAATGAGTACTTCTATATCCTCTACAGAGGCTGAATACATAGTCATGTCATCTTGTTGTGCTCAAATCCTATGGATGAGATCCCAATTATCTGACCTATGGCTTTGAATTCAACAAAATCCCTCTGTATTGTGACAACAAAAGTGCTATTGCTCTCTCATGCAACAACGTTCAACATTCAAGAGCAAAGCATATCGACATTCGACATCATTTCATTAGGGAGCAAGTGGAGAACGGTGTGGTGGAACTTTATTTTGTGAGGACTGAATACCAGTTAGCAGACATCTTCACCAAAGCTCTTCCTAGAGAACGTTTTGAGTTTATCCTTCCACGACTTGGTCTAATGAGTCTACAACCGGAAACACTCAAACGTCTTCAAGAGGAAGAAGAGGAGTAAAAGTTTTTTCTTCATCCATCACTTGTATATATTTATTCAAAAAAGCAAAATACAAAATTATAAAACCCTCAAAAGAAAATAGAAAAATCTAAAATTTCCAAAAAATCCAAAAAAATCATAAAAATCTTTGAAAAAGCTAAATATATTTTTTTCCCATCTTTTCTTTCAATCAATTTCATCTACGGTCTTTGTGTTGTCATTCAAAGAGTGACACGGGTCTTTAGATGAAGTTCGAATGTACATATTTAAAAAAAAATTGAGAGAAAGAAAGACCAAGGCTTATAGTCATTTCAGACTATACCCTGTTTTTAAAGAAAGAACAGAGCCATTCTTTATCTTATTTTTCAAATCTCATGATCTGATTCTTAAAACAAATGTTTGTCACTAAAAAGACAAATGTTTCCTTCACAAATATCTTTCCTTCTATAAATTCTTCTGAAAAATATCTGTTCTCTAATGAAAACTAATAAAAAATAACTTTGACTCAATTTTTGAAAATCATCTGGACTTGACATTTGTCAAAATCTCTATCTCTCAATCAACAACTTATATCATTGGTTGAGGGGGAGAATGATTTCATTTAAATCAAAAGGTTATTTGTCATACAATTGGTTCAGACCAAGGCTTATGTCATGTTTTCAAAAGATATTCAAGCATGTTTAATCGTTGGAGTTTAAAGTCTCAAATTTGATTTTTATCGGTTAATTGTTTTCACAAGCAAGTCACAATTCTCCTCAAAAGCTTTCAAAATCAATTTAAATCTACAGAGATCACAAATCTCAAATGATTTGAAAATTGTGATCGGGGGAGAATTTGTGATTTAAATTGGATTTAAACTGATAATTCGATAAATGGTTTTATAAGTGATTAGCAAGCTCTCATCCCTACATGTACCAAACGATTTCAAATTTTCCATGCACATGTTAAGGGGGAGCATCTATTTCAAACCAAAAAGGATTGAAACGTGATTGATTTGTTCCAATGTGCAGGTTTTCCCTTATATGTGCAAAACACTTTCGAATCTCGATGCACATATTGAGGTGGATCAATTTTTTTGAAAACCACATTCTTTCCCAAAAATATCTTTAACTAAGTATCAAAAGTACTAATCTTGATCGGGAAGGTGATGTAGATATTTTTAGAAAATGCTTATCAATGAATTGAATTCTTCCTCTTGCCTCCATGTGCCAAAATGATTTCAAATATTAGATGCACATGTTGAGGGGGAGCTCATTTTCTGAAATATCAAAAACAATTCAGGTACAAAATGCTTTGATAATTTATTGCAAGTATCTGGATTGTTTTTCAAATGGTTTTCAATTGGTTCCAATGGCAGATGAATAATACCAAAAAGACCGACCAAATTTACTTTATGTAAGGTGATATAAGGATGGTTAGGTTAGGTATTCGTTCAAACGATCCCGCCAGAGCCGGAGGGATCTACCCAGGGACAATCCACTAGATAGTGTAGAAGTCCTTAGGTATGATGAAAAAAGGAGAAAAGTGAGAAACGGGAAGAGTGCGGACTGAGGCTGAGCTAGTACGGGAATAAACCCAACAAGGTTCTAGTTATGAAGTCTCGGTAAGCACTGAAGGGGTTGAAGAATGAAAAAGAATTGAATGAGAAAAGGGTGAAAAGAAATAGCCCTCCAATAATTCAACCTTAGGGCAGAAACCGGGTTCAATACATATGCTACTGGTTTTTACTAAGGTAACACTGGTATTGAAGACAAGACGTCATTGACCCAGTGACGCACTGCACTAAACTTCCCAAGCTACTCAAGTTCCTCTTAAAAGGGCTTGTTTCATTCTCACGGGGAACCTACATAATCTATCGACTGTCTTTTAGAGATTGTTGATATTGAAGAAGGAGACCCTCTCCCTAGTCTCCGGCATAGGAAACCAAAGTGCACTATTGAGTCTAGAGCCAAGAGATCATCCACAATATCTCTTTAGGACACTAAATTGATGAAGACTCTCTGTTTCACACAATGTGGAAAGAGAGAACATATTTTAAGAGTCCTACGCATTATCCTCGTGGTATTGCCAGAACATCTGAGTGATATGCAAACATACTCACAATGACGATGGAAAACCTTCTAGAGCCAACATCATACAAGCTCTTGGTAGGTGGCATGTGAGATCTATCCAATAGATCAACCATGTGACAACTGAACAGAAACAATGGGCGATTCAAAATTATGAATCAATCCTGGTTCAGGTTATGGATTGACGGATACCTTTGAAAAACCGGTCGTTGTGCTTAAAATTCTTTTCCCTAGCACATCGACTGTGTATTAATATTTAAAAAATAAAAGGTGTTCAAGATTGATAACTGATTTTCCTTAAAACCTTTGTTGTATTGCAAAAAACATTTTATTGAGCAGTACACGATTGTTTTTCAAATCTCTTTTCATCAATCAGTGAATCTCAAATTCGCTGGTTCACTCACTCCGTGTTGTCTTCTTTGAGACGTTCCGGTTTGAGAACAGCTAGAACAGCTGCGAAACCGTGTCAAGGAGATTCTTCGGAATTATACCTGATCACAGGCAGTACTTGTACTGATCAACGGGGAACCGTGGGCCGTGTACCTCAATTCAACGAAAGTGATCAAAGACACTTTCGTGCGCTTTATTGCTAACTGTTGTATGCAGGTACACCCAACGTTTGCAGCTAATCTGAATGGAGAGGTCAATCCATAGCCGCATGCTCACACAACACATTCATCTCTAAAGAAATCATGATAAGTGCATCAACGACTCTGATATTTTCACTCCATGCTTCTGCTACGCTGCTGCAAATATCTTGAATCAACTAAAGCTTCCGCTACTCTGATGAGAAGATATCATGATCCAGAATGTGAGCATGTCGGTCCAAAAGTCACAACATCATATAATGTCAACACTACAAAGGAAGAGTCAGAGATTTATGGTAGCTGATGATCTCAAAGCTGGCTCAAAACTCATTATCACGTGGATCAGTTAACGACCTCCACTCAGTTTAATCAAACATGCAAAACATGAAGAATCAAAGACTACGGGCTACAGAGCAAAGAACTTTAACAAGAATCCAAGAACAATCTTAATGTAATATCTATTTGTATTCAATGTAATTTGAGGTGACCTCCCTTAGGGGGAGATTGTTAGGATTTAGTAAATCATGTTATTAAAGTGTCGGTCACCTCAAGTATACGTAATCGTTAGAAAGCTCGTAGTCGTAGTTATTTAATGTTAGGTAGTATTTAGTTAAGTTTCACCGTGGAGGACGGACGGGTCTTTACCCACTGTATGCCTGATCCACAGCCCGTAGGTGGCGTTTATGTATGATACTATAAATACCCTCTACCTCCCAAGGTAGTTGGTTGGAGCTCGTAATAATACTTTCACTTTCTCTCACTAAGTTCCCTAAACCTCTAACCTATCTCTCTCTAAAACTATAGTCATACGCCACTTTATATCATGGTTTGATGTGTTTGTGAAATCCAATATGTTACACAATGCTCCTTTCTTTAAATTTTCTTTTTATGTTTATTTCATCCCTTTAAATAAAACCGTATCTCAAGCCATGTTTGATGCTTGATTATGCCTGATTATGAGATGAATGAATGATGATTATATGCTTGTATGCTTTTAGTTTTTGTTTCTACCATTTCTAGTAATTTATAGACAACTATTAAGAAAATTGTAGGAAAAAACCGTCGACCTTACACTTAAGGTCGCCGTTCTTTTAAGCGAGGGAGTGCTTATATAACTTAAACAAAAGTCATTTTCAAAATATAACACCAAAAATAAAACACCCACAAATTGAAAACCGACGGTTTAAACACCATAAAAAATTCTTGAAACAAATTTTTCATAGCCAAATATCACTACTAAACACAATGAGGGTAAGTCTTTACACTTATGTTAAATCTTTCTAAATTTTTAGGTTTTTCTTAATAATCATAAACCTAGGGATTGCTATGAATAACTGAATTATGGTACATAGTATATGATTACTTGATGATCTATGTGATGATCTATGTGTGATTTATATTTCCCCCAGGTTTATTTACACATATATATGATCATTGGAATTTAGGGTTTTGTTACCCAATCTTAGAAAATTGTTCTAAGGATATAAGTTGATCACCAGTTGTTATAATGGCCTATGATGTTAAAAGTACATAGGGGTCTTTTATTTTATGTGTTTCATAGAAAAAGTATGTAGGGGTCTTTTATTTTATGTGTTTCATAGAAAAATGATAATGATCCCCTTTCCACGTTTATCGTATATTACCTTGTTACAGCAGTCGTAACACAATTTATAAATTTTTCAAAACTCATATAAATAAATTATAAATATTATGAAAAACCAGGAAAAATTTATAAATTGTGTTATGACTGCTGTAACAAGGTAATATACGATAAAAGTGGAAAGGGAGTCATTATCATTTTTTCTATGAAACACATAAAATAAAAGACCCCTATGTACTTTTTCTATGAAACACATAAAATAAAATACCCCTATGTACTTTTTTGTTTAGAGAACTCTACACTACATTTTGGAAGATTTTATGACATTTAAAAAAAAATTAAGTTTGTAAAATTTTCGGCAAAACTAGCTCTAATAATGTTAAATTGCTTTTAAACTACCTTTTAGAGAACTATAGGATGCCTACTATATATTTGATAACTGAGCACTAAGTCTTTGGATGATTAGTTGCGTTTAAGAGTTTCTCGAACAAACAAAAACAGAGCACTCTTGTGCATAACACAGTAAAACCGCCGGTCTTTATGGCCAAGACCGCGGATCTTTTTGAAATGATCGCCAAACTTGGACCTTTTACCCATACAACTTTCACATAATCACCGGTTTTGTAGTCAAACCGCCGTTTTTCTGGAAAACTTTGTTTACAGAATGCATGAAACATTGCTTATTTGATTACATATGATACGTGTATGCTTTCTAACCACTAATCCTACTTGCTTGTGACTATTTAAGAATAAGAATGCATCAAGATATGATGAGGCTGGATCTTCTAGGCAAAGTCAATCAAAAAGGAAAAGAGACAATATAACTGTTGAAGAGATGTTAATGCCTTAGGTCACACACCCTCATTTGCTATGGCCCAAGTGTAACACCAACACTAAGAGACATTACAATCAAGTCTTAGCCAGACTGTATCAGGAAAGCCCTTATGCATCATATTTTTTAATTGGGAGGTTTTGAACAAAGCTAAATTTGCAGAGAAGATTGAAGAGATGTTAACCATCAATTGGTAAATGTTGAGGATCCAACCGACGAGTTGTTTGTTTCTAAAGCTTGGAGGAATGTTTTTGATATTAGGGAGAATGTCTACAAGGAGTTATGTTTGGAATTCAATTCAACTTTCACTTTTGATGAGACCACTACTGATGATGATTTGATGACTGAGAAAAGCCTTTTCTTTAGGCAAGGAGGTAAAAAGTATTCACTAACACTAGCGAGATTTGTTGTGGCTCTTGGATTGTATGAGGAGCCTGAGTTAGAAGAGAATTACTTTGAGGAAAACTTCAAGAGAGGAGCGAGAGACGAGAACATGATCAACAATGAAGCTTTAAATGATTTTTGGTTGAGAGTGAGCATAGAAGAGAGTTTGATCTTGTCAAAGAGCAAAGTAAGCATTATCAAGAGGAACATTTTGAAGGTAATTCACAAAATGATTACATATTTGCTTTGCTAAAGAACTACAGGGTGTGACAAGATGCAAAAGATGGAATGGTGGCTGTTGAGTTTACTTGAGAAGAAAAATGAAGATGAGTATGCTAATGTGGCTTGGGTGGTAGCACATTGGCTGAAGAAGAAAACAAGTAGCGGTCAGGGGGATAGTTACTTGATGTGTGGACATTTGATCACCAGGTTGGCTAAGGGACTTGGTGTATTTACAGAGGAAAAGATGAGTATACACTCTGACCCTACTGCATACAAAGCTTTTGACCATATAACTTTGAGAGATTTGTTGGATGAAAGAGGCAAACTGAAGCCCGATGCACCTACACCTAGTGTACCCAGGGCACCACAATCACCAAAGAAGAGGTTAAACCCCACTAAATAAAAAATGGGAGAGATTGAGGTAAGGCTAGGAGCAGTTGAAAGAAAGGTGGACAGGATCTTATACCACTATGACAGATATGCTCTAGTTTGGGAGGAGTTAGGGAAAGCAAACAACATTCCGATGGGAACATATGCCCCACCTATCATTTCTGAGCAGCTTACAGCTGTTGGATCGATTATATTAGTTGATATTGTGATTCGGGAGGTCAGGGATGATGGTAGTAAATGACATTCATGGTTAAAGAGAGAAAGTAGGGAGAGAAGGGATAACTTTGTGTTTTATTGAATAATGAAAATGATAAGGTTTACACACTAAGCATCACCCTCCTAGTGAAGTCTAGGAGGGCTTATATAGAACACCAAACACATGACTTTACATAAATGATGGTTTCAGTCCATGTGTTTGTGCCGTACAATAAAACTATTGTAATACCGAATATGTTGTTACATTTTCGTGTTAGGATGATATCTAACAATCTTCCCCAATGTGGCAACATATGGGATTACTTACAACACTTCCTACAAGTACAAATACAAAAAAAGAAATGTCTTTATATGCTCTTCAAATGCTGAGGATGTCTGCAGTTGACGCTCCTTGTCTTCATCTTGTACCTCAGATTGAGAACTTTTTCTTCACTTGTAGGTAAATGATGTAATATGTATGAATTGGATTAACTTCCCCCCAATTCATACTGCATATCTTTAGTAGCTTCTCCATACACTTCTTTTTGGCGAAGTTTCTGAATCAGCTTCCCCCCAAACTTACAACCATTTTCAGCAGATTCGAAACTGTGATGTAGTTAACATGTCTTCTAACTTTTGAAGTTTTAAGTACGCAGCGGTATTTGTAGATAACACCATAAACCACACCACGAAAATATGACTAGTCACTTAATCACAATTGTGCTCGATGCGGAAACTCTGTTTGGGGGTAACATGCAAGAAATCACCAAGATTTTCTCACATAAGTAGGTTACTTCACACAAAACAACCCAAGAAAGTTGAAACGATAACACTAAAGTCACAAAACTATACCACTGATCATCTCTGCGGACGTATCTCCGGCAGTCATATTTGTGCGTCCCCGATGTGAACATTTCTTCCCCCTGATTGTAGATACTTATGGAACATGAGTGTTTTCGCAAAGAAGTCTAAAAAAGTACAAAGCACATCCACTCTCTTCCCCCACAATGTCTTCGCAGAATCGGAAGCATACACACTATGTTTACGATGGAAACGGAGGCAGAGTAACCCCGTATGTCCAATTAATCGAATAAGTATGAAGTACCATAAAGCTCTGTTAAGCATGAAATATCCCGTGAGAATCAACTGCTTATAGAATTTCTCTACTCTTTTATACTCAGCTCTACTAACTCTTTACCGACCCCATTATCATTCTGACGGCTCTTTGTAGTGACTACTGATGGAGAAAACCCAATATGACCAATATTGAGAATTTCAATAAAGGTAGAATCATATACCCATCTATCCATCCTTAATTGTATATGAAATTCTCTCGAATTATCCACAGCTTTTTGTGACACTTGAGCACAACAACGTAACTCCTTTAAAGTGATAGCTATATGCTGTGAGCACAACAACGTAACTCCTTACAACAGGTATAACTAGATCACTCAAGTCTTTGTCATTCGTAACGGTTAAAAGCTCGAACAAGGATCTCGAAGAATCATGCATCCAACAAACCCTGATATCTTCAGATACTAAGTACACGCACTCGTGAAATTCCACTTCAACCTCAAATAAATAATAATGAATAAACGCCGTAGTCACATCTTGCGGTTTAAATGCCCAAATCTAGCCTTTTTGACGGTTTAAGTGAACTTGATAATGGTTTTTCCTGATCTTGTCAAAAAACGCATAAGCCCAAAAATAATAAGTCCAAATCCAATCATAATCCAATAATAAGCCAAAATGTAGTCATGACAACCAATAAGTATAGCAAAACTTAACAATTTCTAACACAAATTATCATGTCCCCATTCAGTTCAATTTTTGCATAGCAAAAAAATTGATATTTCAGCTCATTACACACAACACCAACCAAAAAAGAACATATTTTGGCCCAATGCTAATCTAACACAAACCCGGTCCAATAGAAAATCATAAGGCCTGATCCAAACATAAAAAACCTCTTATATATCTACTTACCCTAATTTAGCTCTCATAAGTGATAACCTAATCTCTAACACACATGCCCCCATCACACCTTTTTCTTTCTTATGAAAAACAAAAACGCAGTCAAAGATCCACAACTATCAATTATCTCATTTCTGGTCTCCTTTCATTTGATAAGCACGAATCACAAATATACGAACACTCCAAAAATAACTCAGCCGCAACACATAATCAAAAGAAGGTTTATGTTTCTTCTCTGTTCGAACTTCATGACCCATAAGAATCTCTTGTAGTCACTTTTTACGAATAAGGCTTAAAGATCTTGTAAAGGTCTCGGGTAGGTGATTATGTGATATTGGTTTTTTTTGTTTTTTGTTTTTTGTTTTTTTTTGTTTTGTTTTTTTTGTTTTGTTTTTCATAGAACGAATTAAAGCAAAGAATATAACACTCTTGTTATCATTCTTCCTTTAATATTTGGATATTAAGGTGAAGCTTGTCTTCTAAAAGAAGTATCAATGATGGTTTAAACGAATCTGAGGTCTTCTTGGTTGTTGTATTATTTTGCTTTGAAGATCTATGATGGAAACGTGTATAACTCTTAGAGATCTTTAAAGATCTATCAATGAGTTTAACGGATCTGAGATCGTTATTGCTTTTCATTTGATTCGTGTCACTGTGATGTTTAGGAGTTGGGATTAAGGATGGATATGGAGTTGATGTTGTCGATTGTTGATGTTTGTTAAGTGATATAGGTTAGATTGGATTGGGTTATATCTGTTTCTGGTCTCGCTCTCGTTATCTCCCTTTTCTTTTTCATTTTACCTTTTATGACGAATGAGGATAACAGATCTGAGGTCATGAGATGGGTCATGCTAACCTTGTGGTTAGACGTGGTCTTGCAGTCAACATGAGTCTAACTTGAAAGTTTCTTAGTTGGAGATAGAGATAGACGTTCCTAACTCGGATACCGAAAGTCTAACTCGCAAAAATTCATATCAATGTTCTAAATCGCAAAACATTTGCACATGTTCTCTAACTCGCAAGAATTCAAATAAAAATATGCTAACTCGCAAATTTTTACAGAAAATTATGCCAACTCGCAAGTATCCAACCAAAAAATGCAAACTCGCAAATCTTCAAATAAAATTATGCAAACTCGCAAATCTTAAATGAAAATTTTGAAAAATCACAAATCTTCAAAGTAAAATATACAAACTCGCAAAACTTCAAAGTTTTTCCAGAAAAACCCATATTCAATATATCACCATTTTGACTGTTTTGACCATGAATAACACCATATTTGTTTACTTAAAACTGTTAAAACAATTAATATGTAAGACAATAAAAAACTTGTAATAACAGTTTTAAAATAGAACGATTTTGAGAAGATTGGACCACAAATCAACCAATGATAATAACCTAGCTTCGATGCCAATTGTTGGATCGATTATATTAGTTGATATTGTGATTCAGGAGGTCGGGGATGATGATAGTAAATGACATTCATGGTTAGAGAAAGAAAGTAGGGAGGGAAGGGATAACTTTTTGTTTTATTAAATAATGAAAATGATAAGGTTTACACACTAAGCATCACCCTCCTAGTGAAGTCTAGGAGGGAATATAGGACAGCAAACATATGACTTTACATAAATGACGGTTTCAGTCCATGTGTTTATGCCTTACAATAAAACTATTGTAATACCGAATATGTTGTCACATTTTCGTGTTAGGATGATTCCTAACAACAGCTACAGAGGCTACGCCAGTAGCAGATCAGGGTGAACAACAACAGTTGTAATCACCGCCGTACCTGTCAGGGAAGTACGGCGATTTTATGTTTATAACAATATAACCAAGCTGTGGCCATGCTTTAAAACAATTTCAAAACTTTGTTAACAAATTTGGGTGTGTAATATTGGTACCTATGTTGGCACCACAAGACAATTTGAACACTTGCACCACCTGGATCACCGTGGCAACACAACAACAACAATTATTATCTATAATTAATTATGCTAATATGCAATGTGCAATGGTGCACATTGCCATTTTGTGATATATATTGTGTTGCATGATTGTATATGTACAGGGATAAGAAATGGTCCAAAAGATGGACATGAGAAATGATGAAGCTTTATGGAAAATCAAAAGCATACACGGGAAGTACCGTTATCCTTTATTTTTCTTGTTATAATTTGTTTTCAAATTTCTAGCATTAGGGACAATGCTAAATTTAAGTATACGGGGGGGGGGGGGGGGGGGGGGATAAACTGGAAAAATCAAATTAATGCCTATTTTATTATGTAAAATTTTTGAAATTTTGGTTACTGATAGCAGGGTTCGAGGTCGAGAAAACCTCCTTTTCTACGAGCAAGCTTTTCAACCCTCTAGGCAGTGAACTTAATCATTGTAGTGTAGTATGGGGTAAGCCTCGAGGATTTATATCATTCTCTAAGGGAATAGGAATGCTATAAAGAGATTTATGACGAGAAGGTGGGGTTGAGGATGATTCTTTTTTATATTTTTATGGTTTTTTAGAAAGCAAAGGTAAAATCTCAGGGTATATGATTGGGGGTGGTACTTCTACCAATGTCTCTACTTTACTAATTATCTAATTTAACTACATAACCATTGGATATATTATGCTAATTGAGGTGTGCTTGTATGGTGATTAAAGATGTGTTCACTTAGATAATATTATTCCCTAGTTATCTTTTATTGGTTGGTTGAATTGTCACTTCCTTTATCTTAACGCGTTGTATTCCTATTAGTCGTAGGGGGTGCGTATTCCCTAGTTCTATGAATGTTTCTCTCCTATAGAATACACGGGTTCGGCAAGTATAATACTATCTTCCCCGAATACCCTATCGTCATAAAGCACACTCACGCAATAAACACAACGATAGCCTAGTTGCACTCCTATGGCTTTTATCAATTAAGACAAGAGACAACCTAACAACAATCAATAACTAGGTTTCATAGATCTAAGCAAACACACAAGTCATTTAGCTAGACATGTTAAACAAGCAAGCATACACACAATCAATTGAACATGGGGTAGACATAATGATAAATTGGATAAACAAACTTATCTTGATGTGTAAAATAGGGTATGGACCCTAGAATACTATCCAAGTTGGACTACAACTGAGTTAGGGTCATATAACCACTATTTCTATGATAATGGAGGTTTATTATGGGTGATTAATTGGCCGTTAATCATACATAATGTCCATTGATTAGTGTTGAGTGTTCTCTACTATCTATAGAGAGTTACATCTTCAGCTTGAAGATAGACTGAAAAACATACTGATATCAGGAGAAACAAACAGATAACATAAACACTTATAAGCGCTAGGGTTATTGAATTATGCCTAATTCTATAACTAACATTTGGTCTTATCCCAAGTAGATATTCGTGTAACCCAGGCATTAGGGTCAAATAGTTTACTTTGTAAAGTGATTACACGATTCCAAGTGATATCCGGTAACCACCTAGTGGTATTTGTAGTTGCTACTGATTGTCTTAACCCTGTTCTGGGAACTACCACCAACAATCAAAGTAAACTATTTGTGATAATCAATGGTTGTTGCTGCAATGAAACACATGGCTTCAAACTTTGCCAAGCTGGACAAGTTTGAAGGGGTGGACTTCAGGAGATGGCAGAAAAAGATGCACTTCTTGCTGTCAAGCATGAGTGTGGTGTATGTGCTAACCACTCCTATTCCTGATGATGGGGATGATGCTACTATGGAGAAGATCAGGAGGAGGAGCAAATGGGATAATGATGACTACATTTGCAGAGGTCTAATCCTCAATGGTATGTCTGATTCTCTGTTTGATATTTATCAGAACTTTGAATCTTCGAAAGAACTGTGGGATTCCTTGGATGCCAAATATATGGCTGAGGATGCATCAAGTAAGAAGTTCCTTGTTACTAATTTCACAAATTACAAAATGACTGATTCAAGACCAGTTATGGAACAATACAATGAACTTCTTGGTATACTTGGAAGGTTTACACAACACAATATGCACATGGATGAGGCTATTTCAGTCTCTTGTGTTATTGATAAACTTCCTCCTTCTTGGAAAGATTTCAAGCATACCTTGAAACATAAGAAAGAGGAGTTAACTCTGGTTGAGTTGGGCAGTTATCTGCGCATTGAGGAATCTCTCAGGGTGCAGGATAATGACAAGCCAAAGAGTAGCAATGCTACTGGTGCATCTGTTGTCAATATGGTGGAGCATAACAACTCCACCAGGTACAATGACAACAAAGGCAAACGTAAACATCATGACAACACAAGGGCAGATCCTAACAAGAAGGCAACACCTACTTGTTGGAAATGTGGCAAAACTGGTCACGTTAAAAGGGATTGCAAAGGTGTTAAGGTTGGTGGTAAAGCCAATGGATCAGGCACTAATGGTTCAGGGAGTGGTGGTTCAACCAACTCACTGAAAGGTCGGAATATGTTTAATAAGTCTTTTCAGATTTATTATGTTACATATGTATCTTAATCTTATTATGTGCAGGATGATGATGTTGCATGGTAGGTTGACTCTGGTGCAACAGTTCATGTGTGCAAAGATAGAAGCTGGTTCAAGACTTACGAGTCATTGAATGATGGTTCTATTCTTCACATGGGAAATGAGTCAACAGCCTTGGTGCATGGTCGTGGTTGTGTAGATCTTAAATTTAGTTCTGGAAAGATTGTAAATTTGTTAATGTTATTCATGTTCCTGATATAAGGAAGAACTTGGTTTCAAGTAGTGTTTTGAATAATCATGGATATAAACAAGTTATTGAATCTGATAAATTTGTCTTGTCTAAGAGTGGTGTTTTTATTGGTTTTGGCTATTTATGTAACCAAATGTTCAGGCTTAATATTGTCACTGATAGTGATAATTCAGCCTTTATGTCCACCTCTGACCAGACTGACTCTACCCTATGGCATGCTAGACTTGGCCATGTACACTATAAAGGATGCAAGATATGTCTAAGGATGAGTTAATCCCAGCATTTGAAATGGACACTGAAAAGTGTAAAACTTGCATGTTGACCAAGATAACCAAGAAACCTTTTCAGGGTGTTAGTCGTGAGACTAAGCTCTTGGAGCTAATACACCGTGACCTGTGTGATTTGCATGTCACTCCCTCTTTGGGGAATAATAAGTACTTTGTGACATTTATTGATGATGCTTATAGGTTTTGTTATGTCTATCTATTACATACTAAGGATGAAGCATTAGATAAATTCAAAGTATTTAAAACTGAAGTTGAATTACAACTTGGGTCTTTGATCAAAAGATTAAGGACTGATAGGGGAGGTGAGTACATGGATACTCTGTATTTTCAGTCTACTGGTATAATCCATGAAACGACTGCCCCTTATACTCCTCAGCAAAATGGTATTTCTGAAAGGAAAAACATGGTGCTGAAGGAGATGGTTAATTCCATGTTGTCCTATTCAGGACTGAGTCAAGGGTTCTGGGGTGAAGCTATGTTAACAGCTTGCTATTTATTAAATAGGGTTCCCAATAAAAGGAACAAGGTTACCCCTTATGAACTCTGAACTAAAAGGAAACCCAACCTGAACTATCTCAGGGTTTGGGGTTGTAGGGCTGTTGTAAGACTCCCTGATCCAAAGTTGAAAACTTTGGGTGAAAGAGGCATTGATTGCATCTTTGTTGGATATGCTGAGCATTCCAAGGCTTTTAGGTTCTATGTTATTGAACCTAATGAATATGTTTCAGTTAACTCCATAATTGAATCAAGGGATGCAAACTTTGATGAGAATAGATTCTCATCAGTCCCTAGACCAAGTCAGAGGATTCCTAATGGAACTCATGACACTGGTGTATCAGAGGTCCCTGATGAAGAGCCATCAGTGGAATCTGATGAGGTTGTGGTTCAACAACTTGGACCTATGCTCAGAAAGAGCAAAAGGGTCAGGACTCCAAAATCATTTGGACTTGAGTTTCAATTATGCTTAATTGAAGGAACAAGGGATGAGGTCTCTGACCAATACTTAGGGATGGCAAAAAAATCCGTACTCGATGAGGACCCGATCCCCAAACCTGATTTTGACTGGGGAATCCCCGAGTTGACCGGGGATGGGGAATCCCCAAAATATGAAACGGGGATGGGGTGGGGATGGGGATAACATAAATACCCGAACCCGACCCCGACTCCGATCTTTCTAGTGTAAAAGTATTTAGAATTTATATGTTATATCCATACTCGATTAACTTGTATATGTATATGTATATATGTTTATGAGTATCGACATGTATATTTATATGCATATGTGATATTTATAGAATCAAGTACCTTTAGAATTAGAAACACAAGCACCAACTACATATAACTTATTATTTTGTCCGAATAGACATATGATACATATTGTTTTTATATTATATGTGATGTTGCAATGTTGAGGATGCTTTAAAGTTGAATTGAAATCATAATGAATCCAACTATGTGTGATGTACGCACGTTTCTTGAAACACTTTATGAGTTAAAATTCTTTATATTTTCGATGAGTTGGTGGAAATTTTATGTTAGTTCATTAGGATTGAAAATCCCCGAATCCTCACGGGGATCCCCGATCCCCATTGGGGGCGGGGATGGGGATGTAAGCAATTCCCCGATGGGGACGGGGATGGGGATGGAGAGTGAAAACGGGGATGGGGATGGTAAATATAATCCCCGACATTACCCGCCCCGTTGCCATCCCTACCAATACTCCTATTGCTTCATTATTGAGGATGATCCTAAGACATTTGAAGATGCAATGAAGTCCCAGGATATTGCTTTCTAGAAAAAAGCAATAAATGATGAGATGGATTCTATTATGGGCGACAACACTTGGGTGTTGGTTGATCTACCACCTGGTTGCAAACCACTGGGTTGCAAATGGATTTTCAAAAGGAAAATGAAGGTAGATGGAACTATTGAAAAGTTCAAGGCTAGACTAGTCATTCAGGGCTTTAAACAAAAGTCATGGATAGACTATTTTGATACTTATGCCCCTGTGGCTCGTATCAGTACCATAAGTCTGCTGATTGCTTTGGCATCTATTCACAATCTGATTATTCATCAAATGGATGTGAAGACAGCTTTCTTGAATGGTGAATTGGATGAGGAGGTTTATATGAACCAACCTCAGGGCTTCATCTTGCCTGGCAATGAAAACAAGGTGTGTAAACTGATTAAGTCTCTTTATGGACTAAAGCAGACACCTAAGCAATGGCATCAAAAATTTGATGAAGTGGTTTTGTCTAGTGGTTATGTTCTTAACCAAGCTGACAAATGTGTGTATAGCAAATTTGATGAATCTGGTAAAGGAGTCATCATTTGTCTATATGTTGATGACATGTTGATCTTTGGCACTGACCAAAATAAGGTTGACCTGACAAAGGAATTTTTGTCATCAAGGTTCTCTATGAAGGATATGGGGGAGGCTGATGTTATCCTTGGTATAAGGATTAAACATGAAAGTAAAAGAATTTTTATCTCTCAGTCTCATTATATTGAGAAGGTGTTGAGGAAATTCAATTACTTTGATTGTACTCCAGTGAGTACACCTATGGATACTTGTGAGAAGCTGATGCCTAATAATGGCAAAGCTGTATCTCAACTTGAGTATTCTAGGGTAATTGGCTGCCTGATGTATGCCATGACTTGTACAAGACCTGATATTGCTTTTGCAGTGGGTAAATTGAGAAGGTATAGTAGTAATCCTAGTGCTCATCATTGGCAAGCAGTTCATAGGGTACTGAAGTATTTGAATAGAACTATAGATTATAGTCTCTCATATACTGGTTATCCTTCAGTATTAGAAGGATACACTGATGCAAGTTGGATCAGTAACACTGAAGACAACTCGTCTACCAGTGGCTGCGTATTCCTACTTGGTGGAGGTGCAATTTCTTGGGCATTCAAAAAGCAAACTTGCATCACCAGTTCAACAATGGAATCTGAATTTGTGGCTTTAGCAGCTGCTGGTAAAGAAGCTGAATGGTTGAAAAACTTGCTTCTTGAGATTCCATTGTGGCCTAAACCTATAGCACCTATTTCTATCCGTTGTGATAGTGCAGCTACATTGGCAAAGGCTTATAGCCAGATGTACAATGGGAAGTCTAGATACTTAGGTGTCAGACATAGCATGATTCGTGAGCTTATCATGAATGGGGTGGTATCTATAGAGTTTGTTAGATCTCAACAAAATTTAGCTGATCACTTGATGAAGGGTTTGGCTAGAGACTTGGTTATAAAGTCTGCTAAAGGGATGGGTTTAAGTCCAACTTTGTCACTAAATGCTAAGACACCCAACTCCCTCCTGAGGAAACTTGGGAGCTGAGTTCAATGTGGAAAGCTGAACATTCAGTGGACTGGAGCACATGTTTTATTTACATCCCATGGTTGTGCTCAGAACCTGCTGAAAAGGAGGATGAAGTCTTTACTTCTTAATGGTTAATTTCTTTGAAAAAATGCTAAGCATGAGCATGAATAAAGATGAACCACCTATGTGAATGTTGAAGTTTTGCCGCTTCAGGGAGCTTTGGACTTTGGCTCTTACAACATTTATGAATTTGGATATGGACACATGGCTTGTAGAGCTTTTAAGTGTTTGAAAACTTGTGTGTATTTTATCTTCAGGTATTCAAATGGGTTGAAGGGTTCAATTCTTAGAACACCCTGATTCTAGAATATTTGAACGTGTAATGTACTAAGATGGAAAACGCAGTAGTCACATCTTGCGGTTTAAATGCCCAAATCTAGCCTTTTTGATGGTTTAAGTGAACTTGATAATGGTTTTTCCTGATCTTGTCAAAAAACGCATAAGCCCAAAAATAATAAGTCCAAATCCAATCATAATCTAATAATAAGCCAAAATGTAGTCATGACAACCAATAAGGATAATAAAACTTAATAATTTCTAACACAAATTATCATGTCCCCATTCAGTTCAATTTTCGCATAGCAAAACAATTGATATTTCAGCTCATTACACACAAATCCAACCCAAAAAGAACATATTTTAGCCCAATGCTAATCCAACACAAACCCGGTCCAATAGAAAATCAAAGGCCTGATCCAAACATAGAAAACCTCTTATAAATCTACTTACCCTAATTTAGCTCTCATAAGTGATAACCTAATCTCTAACACACATGCCCCCATCACACCTTTTTCTTTCTTATGAAAAACAAAAACGCAGTCAAAGATCCACAACTATCAACTATCTCATTTCTGGTCTCCTTTCATTTGATAAGCACGAATCACAAATATACGAACACTCCAAAAATAACTCAGCCGCAACACATAATCAAAAGAAGGTTTATGTTTCTTCTCTGTTCGAACTTCACGACCCATAAGAATCTCTTGTAGTCACTTTTTACGAATAAGGCTTAAAGATCTTGTAAAGGTCTCGGGTAGGTGATTATGTGATATTGGTTTTTGTTTTTTTTTTGTTTTTTGTTTTTTTTGTTTTGTTTTTTTTTTTTTGTTTTTCATAGAACGAATTAAAGCAAAGAATATAACACTCTTGTTATCATTCTTCCTTTAATATTCGGATATTAAGGTGAAGCTTGTCTTCTAAAAGAAGTATCAATGATGGTTTAAACGAATCTGAGGTCTTCTTGGTTGTTGTATTATTTTGCTTTGAAGATCTATGATGGAAACGTGTATAACTCGTAGATCTTTAAAGATCTATCAATGAGTTTAACGGATCTGAGATCGTTATTGCTTTTCATTTGATTTGTGTCACTGTGATGTTTAGGAGTTAGGATTAAGGATGGATATGGAGTTGATGTTGTCGATTGTTGATGTTTGTTAACTGATATAGGTTAGATTGGATTGGGTTATTCGCTCTCGTTATCTCCCTTTTCTTTTTCGTTTTACCTTTTATGACGAATGAGGATAACAGATCTGAGGTCATGAGATGGGTCATGCTAACCTTGTGGTTAGACGTGGTCTTGCAGTCAACATGAGTCTAACTTGAAAGTTTCTTAGTTGGAGATAGAGATAGACGTTCCTAACTCGGATACCAAAAGTCTAACTCGCAAAAATTCATATCAATGTTCTAACTCGCAAAACATTTGCACATGTTCTCTAACTCGCAAGAATTCAAATAAAAATATGCTAACTTGCAAATTTTTACAGAAAATTATGCCAACTCGCAAGTATCCAACCAAAAAATGCAAACTCGCAAATCTTAAATGAAAATTTTGCAAAATCACAAATCTTCAAAGTAAAATATGCAAACTCGCAAAACTTCAAAGTTTTTCCAGAAAAACCCAGATTCAATATATCACCATTTTGACTATTTTGACCATGAATAACACCAGATTTGTTTACTTAAAACTATTAAAACAATTAATATGTAAGACAATAAAAAACTTGTAATAACATTTTTAAAATAGAACGATTTTGAGAAGATTGGACCACAAATCAACCAATGATAATAATCTAGCTCTAATGCCAATTGTTGGATCGATTATATTAGTTGATATTGTGATTTAGGAGGTCGGGGATGATGATAGTAAATGACATTCATGGTTAGAGAGAGAAAGTAGGGAGAGAAGGGATAACTTTTTGTTTTATTGAATAATGAAAATGATAAGGTTTACACACTAAGCATCACCCTCCTAGTGAAGTCTAGGAGGGCTTATATAGGACACCAAACATATGACTTTACATAAATGACGGTTTCAGTCCATGTGTTTGTGCCTTACAATAAAACTATTGTAATACCAAATATGTTGTCACATTTTCGTGTTAGGATGATTCCTAACAATAGCTACAGAGGCTACGCCAGCAGCAGATCAGGGTGAAAAACAACAGCTATAATCACCGCCGTACCTGTCAGGGAAGTACGACGATTTTATGTTTATAACAATATGACCAAGCTGTGGCCATGCTTTAAAACAATTTCAAAACTTTGTTAACAAATTTGGGTGTGTAATATTGGTACCTATGTTGGCACCACAAGACAATTTGAACACTTGCACCACCTGGATCACCGTGGCAACACAACAACAACAATTATTATCTATAATTAATTATGCTAATATGCAATGTGCAATGGTTCACATTTCCATTTTGTGATATATATTGTGTTGCATGATTGTATATGTACAGGGATAAGAAATGGTCTAAAATATGGACATGAGAAATGATGATGCTTTATGGAAAATCAAAAGCATACACGGGGAAGTACCGTTATCCTTTATTTTTTTTGTTATAATTTGTTTTCAAATTTCTAGCATTAGGGACAATGCTAAATTTATGTATACGGGGGGGGGGGGGGGGGGGATAAACTGGAAAAATCAAATTAACGCCTGTTTTAGTATGAATTTTTTTTGAAATTTTGGTTACTGATAGCAGGGTTCGGGGTCGAGAAAACCTCCTTTTCTACGAGTAAGCTTTATAACCCTCTAGGCAGTGAACTTAATCATTGTAGTGTAGTATGGGGTAAGCCTCGGGGATTTATATCGTTCTCTAGGGGAATAGGAATGCTAGAAAGAGATTTATGACGAGAAGGTGGGGTTGAGGATGATTCTTTTTTATATTTTTATGGTTTTTTAGAAAGCAAAGGTAAAATCTCGGGGTATATGATTGGGGGGTGGTACTTCTACCAATGTCTCTACTTTACTAATTATCTAATTTAACTAGATAACTATTGGATAGATTATGCTAATTGAGGTGTGCTCGTATGGTGATTAAAGATGTATTCACTTAGATAATATTATTCCCTAGTTATCTTTTATTGGTCGGTTGAATTGTCACTTCCTTTATCTTAACGCGTTGTATTCCTATTAGTCGTAGGGGGTGCGTATTCCCTAGTTCTATGAATGTTTCTCCCCTATAGAATACACGGGTTCGGCAAGTATAATACTATCTTCCCCGAATACCCTATCGTCATAAAGCACACTCACGCAATAAACACAACGATAGCCTAGTTGCACTCCTATGGCTTTTATCAATTAAGACAAGAGACAACCTAACAACAATCAATAACTAGGTTTCATAGATCTAAGCAAACACACAAGTAATTTAGCTAGACATGTTAAACAAGCAAGCATACACACAATCAATTGAACATGGGGTAGACATAATGATAAATTGGATAAACAAACTTATCTTAATGTGTAAAATAGGGTATGGACCCTAGAATACTGTCCAAGTCGGACTACAACTGAGTTAGGGTTTGCTCTCCAAAGTTCTACCTCTTAAAATATAGAAATAGAATTCTATATATAGATTTACAATTGCGACGGCGTTGCCTTTTGCTAGCGACGCCGTCAGGTCGCCGTCATTAGGGTTTCGTCTAGGCCAAGTCATCGTTGGAACGGTGTCACTTGAGAAGTGTGACGCCGCCAGTCTTCATGCAGGACGTCGTCTGAATTATGGATCTTGGGCGTCTGATGTGAAAAGTGTTAGTGAAGCCTTCCAGAAATTAGGTGTGACGCCGTCAGGCTTTAAGAACAAAAATTCGGCCGAGCCGTCGCGTGCACTTTTTGATCAAGTCTTCATTTAGGGACGACGTCGCCCTTTGGATGGGACGCCATCGGGTGTGCTGAATAGGCTTTGAGTGTCTTCGATCTTGACTTTGCATTTTCTTCATGTTTTTGCTCCTTTCGTTCAAATGTGCTTCATTCCAGCATTTTTCTTCCAAAAGACCTAAAAAGTGAAAGGAACAATTTTAAGTAGTAACGGATATAAAATGTGTCGAATTAGGGCTTAAATGACCCCCTAAAAGCATACGTTTTAAATCCTTATCAGTTATTGTTAGTGAAAACCACTGTTCTTATACTGAAGAACGCCGATCTTTTGAATAAAAACCGACGAACATTTTCGTGATGTACGCCGGTTACGGGATAAAAATAATTTAGAAATTATTACTATTTTAACTAAGCTTTATAAAACATATCCAAAACGATCTTAAAGCAATCTGAATCGGGATTGATAACATTATTTGCACATTTTATACCCATTACCACTGAAAATGTGAGGAATTCGAGCCTATATCGTCATATACCTTTTCGAGTGTGCCGATGATTTATTTGATTCTAGAACTTGTGTGAAATCTTTATCAGACCACAGTGAGATCACATTCGTGTGACATAAGTATTTTTATGTGATAAGAGGCAAAATTAGGATTTACACCAAAACTAAACCATCCATTTTCTAAATAAGTATAAACCCATTATAACACTCACTTTTAGTGTTAAATCCTATTAGTTACACTCTCTGAGCCAAACGTTTTCGTTTGTTATAACCACCATAAAATAACAAAAATATGTTACTTTGTCGGGACTCTAGAAGTTGAAAGTACATTGAAATAATGGTTTTGTACCAATTGTAATAAAGATGAAGAGTGCATGCTTTATGTTTGTTATGATATAATAAAAAAAATAGATATATATGATAAAAAAAAGTATGAAAAAAAGAGAGAGAGAGAGAGAGAATGAAGAAAAAAAATTGTGAATAAAGAAGAGAATAAAAGTATTATGTGATAAGGTTTCCCGACCATAGTTTTTCTTTTTACACCAATTCCAGTAAAGAAATCTCATGACGTATTCATTCTTTATAAACCTTAAGCGTAATGATATAACCTGAATAAAATTCCTCTTTGATATTTATTCTTGGGGTTTATGCCACGTCGGTGCAGTTTTGTTTATAGTACAAGCTTATGGTAAACTTATGAGTCATGAAAAGCGTGAAATTTACAACCAAGATCAACTACAATCAATATGAGTGCTTGTGTGAATCTTAAAACATACTTATTCATGAGAAGCATATCATGTTATTTTTAGCTTAACGATTGTCTTGGATATAGAAAAATAATTTATGAAAATTATATGAGACTCGATTTTAAAAACGTTTTTCTTTTATGCTTGAGGACAAGCAATAGTTTAAGTATGAGGGGATTTGATGAGTCTCGTATTATACATGTTTATACCCTCAATAATATGTGAATTATATATCTATTTACTCTTATTTATAGAACTTTTGGTACTTAATATATGAATAATTATATAGGACTAATGATCTAAGAAAAGAATTAAAGAAACAAGAAACTAATGACTCAAAAAGACTTAGAAGAATTAAACACATGTTTGACAAATGTACGCCGATCTTATGGATAAAGAGCTTCGGTTATGGGCGCCATTGGTCAACTATGTACCTACGAGTCAATACTGAAGTATGCCAGTATTATACTTAAAGAGCGTCGGATACGTGAAGAGAAGCTCGCTAGTTTTATGTTAATATGCGGTGTATTTCACCTGTCAGTTATACTTCTCCATTAATGAGACATTTAAATGATATGACCGATCATTTGCCTATCATAACTCACCAGGCACATCTTATGGCTACCTCTCCACCTATAAATATTGGCCAAATCGGAGTAGAATGGGCACCTTAATTAGCAATCATCTCATAAGAAGTTTAGAAGTGGTTTCCACCAAAACCCCTTGCTAGAAGCCTGGAGTAGCAGTTGTTGTGGAGTAGTAATTTGTGTGAACATGGTTCAACAACTGTAACCTCGTTATAATCTTAAATTCATTATGAATACGATAATCGTTTATTCATTTGACACTATTTGCTTTAATTTGATCATGGAGTAGTCGACTTATGTTTGTTTGAGGCATTATAGCCATATGATATGAACCTGAGAATTTAATATATGTTATTGAACTTATACATCATGTGTTTGATATGTCCTTATTTGGTTTACTATCTCTTGTTTGGTTAGTCGTTGCAATTGTCAAAGGTTGAAAGATGCAAATGTGTTGATTAAGTTATGAATCATCTGTCTATAACGAATCATTACTATACTTGTGAGAATTGGATAGTAGAACATTTGATAGCCCGGATTATAACATCTTTAAGGACTAATCTCACGTCTAACGACTTGATTAGAGGAAATACATTATATATGGTTCATCTACAGGCTACACTTTATGCAGTTAATATACTTAGGATTAAAGGCCAAAAGGACTTCTTCTTATATTGAGTAGATATAATGGTTATCACGATTACCCGTCATGTATTGCTATTATGCTTTGTCTGTGTACACATTACATTTTATGGTTTATCTCATGTTGCTTGGTCTTAAACAAACATACACTTAATTAACTTGGTTAAAATTTCAAAATCTTAATTCCAACAAAAAACGATTTTAGTGGTAAGTGACAAGCATTGAAATCTAACTTTGTTAACTAACACTTGTATGAATAACACTTCCTTCCCTTGGGACGACCCAATCTTATCTAAAAACCTTTACTATAAACGGGGGTTATACTTTACCCGTGTGTTTTGTGTGATAAGGAATCGGTAGAACTAGCATTATAAATTTAAAGCTTTCGAAACCATCATTTCTACTTACACTTCCTATAAGCTCCTTTTACACTCTTCACATTATCCAAAAACACTCTTAATTTCACTTCACACTTTTCACACACAAACAAGATATCTTTCCTCTTCCTACTCCCCTTAGGAAGCTAGCACCACCATTCCCCCACCATCTTTTCAAAGGTATTTTCCAAGTGCAAGAAGGTACTATACCCACTCTTGCACCACAAACTCTTGTTTTTGATATTATATGAGTCTTTATGAACTTGAAATTAAAAGATAAGTAGAGCTACTAAATAAAATGGTTAGAAACTTAAAGACACTCTAAGAAGGGAGATGATTTGCACACTCTACATTTTAATTGGGACACTCTAATTTAAAGTATCCTAATTAATTTAGAGAGTGTGCAAATCACCTCCCCTTTAAGAAGGTTGTAAAAATGATTTAGTGTCTTGTTTTGGTCGTTTATGGTGATTGGTATAAGGAAAAGTACTTGAAAGGTGAGTTAGAAATTGGGACAGCTTACTGTCAGGAAGTTGTGGCCGACTGTGGGAATCCATAACTCACTTATAACTCAAATTCAAGACCTGTTCTTTATACCAAGGTCTAGCTTTTTGAGTTATCTTTTAAACCCAAGTTGATAGGGTCTTGGATGGTTCGTTTGTGGTAATTGGTATGAAGGAAATTGTTGGAAATTGAGTTAGAAAATGGGACAGTTTCAGGTTAATAAGATATGACCGACTTTGGGAGGCCATATCTCACTCATAACTCAACTTCAAGACATGTTATTTATACCAAGATCTGCTTTTGAGTTATCTTTGAAACCCAAGCGGTCTAATGGAAAAATATGAAGTTTTGGTCACCTAAACTATGGTTAAAAACAAGGTGTAAATCTGTCTTTTTAGAGCAGATTTGATAGGTCATTTTGTACTAAAATACAAATATTCTTTCCCTAAAAGTTTATTATATGTTTTATCTTTATAACCTAGGTGGTTACATGGTAAAATATGAGCATTTGAACATTCAAACATTGATAGGAAGTTAGGGTGTTAAACTGCTGGACATGAAGTTTATGGAGTGGTCTAGTAACTTTCATATCTGATGAGACTTTTTATTCAAGTCTTTTTGCTTGAATTAAACACTTCATAAAAACTGTTGAAATTCATGAGTATATCTAAGACATAGTATTTACAGATTATGATTGAACCTGAATCACTTTTAATCTTGGTGAAATGGTCATCCAAAGTGACCATATTTTTGGGACAGTTTTGTGATTTCATGTGTAGTGGTAAAAGTATCGTATTTTTTATGAGTCTATTTGGGTAACCTAACTAGTTGTCATTTTGAGTCCAAACATATCGTTTAGTTGTTAGTAAGTACTTTTACTTTCCCTAAGTCGCGTTAGGAAGGAGTACGTTCAAAGGGTTTTGCTTTAGTGATCGTTGATTTGCATTCTTATTGTACCTTTCTTTGTACACACACTCTTTCTCGCTAAGGTGAGTTCCTACAACCCCTTTTTACTATTTACTCATTTTGGGATGAAAAATATGATTTGATACTTGATTTGAATTGGTTGTGGAATTATAAACGTTTTGTTGGGATTTTACTGGAACTTATGCCTTGATTTCTTTTTCAATTGGTATGTATGCTATGTTAAGTGTAGAGGTAGTTATTCTAAGTCCCCACACTACTTATTTACTTTTTCCCACCGACTAGGGACGGGCTGTGGATATTTATGGATAACGCTATTTAGGGAAGGCCACTTCCCATACTCCCAACGACTAGGGAGTACATATTATCTAGCTTACTCATGTCTAATGCGTAGAATATGACTAGATTTGGGGTGGTCTTGGTATTATTCAGCTTAAGTAGTGGCTACTGGCAATAACATTAAGGCATACAACTCTACCATTTTGCACTCTTGTACAACCAAATGTTTACTCTAAGATATGAATTTTATGCTATACTAAAATCCTGTGTACTCATCAAATATTTCATAGTTGACCCGTTTTTTCATGCTTTTCAAGTGATCGTCATTAGTGGGAAGTTTAGGAAATCATATGCACGGGTGCTTTCATTTGTGATGTGTTTATGCTTTCACTTGTGATGTCTTTCAAAAACAAGTGTCTTATCTTTTGCGGAACTTATGTTTTAAACTATTTGTGTCGTTATCTTGAAATATATATTAAGACAATTTTGTAATTTGGAATATTTCTTTTAATCAAATCATGTATGGAGTTACTTATTATCGTATGTTTTGAAACTTGAGTTGTTACACCTCGTGTTTCCGCTTTAGCGGGGTGTGACAGGTAGTAATCACAAGAAAAAAAACGTGGGGAGAGTTCAAACTTGTTCGATGTCACGACTTGAAAACCTTGATGATCATATAATATTTTTGAACCTAAGTAACATGACTATAGGTAATCCAGTAAAAGCTCGTAGGAAAACTCGTGTTGAAGAATCCCATACGAAGTTTGTTAGTGTTCCTAACAGTAGTGACCATGGTGATGTCCAAAACCATGCGTGTAAATCTGTCTTTAGAGTAGAAGTTAATCAAATGCCTAAAAAGCTGGTGATGTGAATTTGGAGTGCCCTAATTCATCTGAGGAAGAAGTTCAAGTTGTTAATGCTTGTAACAAAGAACCTATAGTTGATTCCACTCCTTTGCAACATGCATTTGATTTTACCATAGACCAAACTACACAAATATTTTCTGATAGTGGTGTTGCTGGTACTTTGAATTCTGAGCTCCCAAAATCGTTTATGGGAGAGCCTGGGCAACAAACAAATGGAGCTACATCTTATGCTAATGTGGCTGATGCTACTCCTCTTCAACGAAAGGTAAATTTCTGCGTATTACATTCTAATACATATATTAGTAATGTTGATCTTGCCATTCCGTTATCATCAGTTAAATAGGTTAATGATAGATGTTCTATACGTTATATGGGTATTTCATTGGGAAAAGAACTACGTTCCTGGTGGTGGAAAACTACATTCGTACTGTTTGGGCAAAATATGGGATTCAGAGGATTATGATGAATGCCAAGGGATTTTCTTTTTTTAATTTTTATCAAGGAAATGTATGTGTTGAGGATGTTCTTGAAAACGGGATTTGGATGATAAGAATGATTCCGATTATTCTTAATTTATGGTCAGCTAGCACTAGCCTAACTAAAGAAGACCTGAGCAAGATACCTGTTTGGGTTAAGCTCCACGACGTCCCAATGGTAGCCTTCATGGGAGACGGGTTGAGCATAATTTCCACTAATCTTGGTACTCCCTTAAAGTTGGATTCGTACACAAGCACTATGTACCTTGATACAAGGGGAAGAAATAGTTATACTCGTGACCAGGGATAGAGCCAGGAACAAACATGATCGGGTGCACAAATTTTTTTTAACGGTAATATAATAGAGTTTAAGATGATAACTATATAGAACTAAAAACACATTTCAATGGACCGGGGTCATTTGAGATGCATTTGAGAAAAATCGATGTTTTTTCTTAAAATTAACACTAAATCAAAATAATCCATAGGTTTCATGGGTGCCCACGGGGACCCCTGGCTCCGTCCCTGCTCGTGACTTGATTGAAATTTCGTTATATCATAAGCTCAATGATAAGTTGGTTGTTGCAATTCCATTATTAAATGGGACGGGTTAAACTCAGGCTACCATTTATGTTGAATATGAGTGGAAGTCTCTAAGGTGTGAAACATATAAAACGTTTGGTCACGGGCATGAACAATGTCCCAAATGTGTTAACGCAACTAGTAATGAATCTCCTAATATTCATTTTGTTGACATAAATGATGGTTTTGTTCTGGTTAATAGGAAAGGCTATAATGGAAACAACTTTGAAAAATTGAACGTGAAAAAGAATGATGGATATCGTTTGAATTCTTGTCTAGCGTATCGTCCTAAAGCAAACAAATTCATCCTAAATTTTGTTCGTGGCAAAGACACATGTACTCAAAGTGATCGGAAAGTCAAAGAAGCAAGGTAATTAGACAAGTAGTAAGTTGAGTAATTATGAGAATATTGCTAGTACATCTACTAATCAGGGTAAGGGTCCTGTGACATCTGATGATATAAATCTGGTTAGGCTTAGAAATTAGTTTGCAGCTATGAATGAAGAGGATAAGGTATTCCAGAATGTGGACACGTCAAATGCCGAAAATGATAGTAATATTGTTATGGATGCGACAAAGGCTGGAGACGACAGTGATAGTGATGTTGAGGATGTATATGATGAGACAACGCAGTTTATGAATTCTTCTTCTAAACGGGCAAGTAGTAGTGGTGGTGCTAATGAGGCTGGTATCCATGAGGATAAAGTCTACGACCTTTATGATGGTTATGAAGATTATGCATGTGACTTAACTGAAGAAGGCATTATGTAAGGCGTGGGATATTTATCTTCGTGGTTAATTTAGACGTCAGATTATGTTTGGTGTCATTTCTAAGTCAAATGTATTCTAGTGATTAATTGTTTTCTTCTTTTTTAGATGTAAAAGTATTTGTTATGTTAGCTTTTGTTAACAGGTCTTGCATCTACATCTCCAGGATCGAATGATCAAGAAGAGTATCATGTATAATCATCAAACAAAGATTATGAAAAGGAAAACAAGAGAGATTGGGTTGAACCCCTTAATGAATCTGATGTATTAAAACTGAAAAAGGGTTAACTGTTGATTACAAAGTCCTACTCTATATATACATATTGAATCGATGTTTTCTCAAGGGTTATACCGATTCTGTAAAACTAAGCGACACAATTTCTAAATGGTGTAACCCTAAGATGTAACTGTTTCTATTGGACCCAGCCCATATACAGTATTTGGGTTTACAGACTTCTACAACAAAAATACATAATATATACACTAAACTATTCTAATTACAATTTTAACACTAATCTTATAATTTTAACTATTGTTTTGTCATTATTATTCCAACATATTCCCCCTAATGACAAAACAGATAGTTTCTTGCTTCTCCTTGTTCAATCTTTCTTGTTCCTTGATGCCTTCTTGTTCATACTTTCTTCAGATCTTGATTTCTCCATGACATTTGGTTTTTGTCATCCTTCTTGCTTTCTTACTTGCTTACTTGTGATCGTATGATCAGTTCTTACTTGCTTTGAAACACAACGGTTTCTCTTACTTGCTTTGACACAAAAACGCAGCCATGGTTCTTTTTTTTTTCTTTTCTTCATACTCTTGAAACTGATGTCTTCATACTTTAAACTTTGAAACCTTTTAAAAACTTTATATCTTTCTTATCTTAAACCTAATAAGAAAAACTCTTGAAACTTGTTTCTTATCATAAATCTAATAAGAAACTTAAAACTTCTTTTGTAATTCGACATCTCTTTCTCCAAACTTTCTTCAGATTCTTGATTGTTGATTGTAACATGAATTGTTGTTGTTTGATCCCTCCGGCTCTGATACCAATGTTAACAGGTCTTGCTTCTACATCTCCGACATCGAATGATCAAGAACAGTATCATGTATAATCATCAAACAAAGATTATGAAAAGGAAAACAAGAGAGATTGGGTTGAACCTGTATTAAAATTGAAAAAGGGCCAACTGTTGATTACAAAGTCCTACTATATATATATATATACTGGATCGGTGTTTTCTCAAAGGTTATACCGATTCTGTAAAACTAAGAGACACAATTTCTAAACGTTGTAACCCTAAGATGTAACTGTTTCTATTGGACCCAGCCCATATACAGTATTTGGGTTTATAGACTTCTACAACAAAAATACATAATATATACACTAAACTATTCTAATTACAATTTTAACACTAATCTTATAACTTTAACTATTGTTTTGTCATTATTATTTCAACAGCTTTATCGCCTATATAACGGGTTGAGATGTAAGATTCACTCACATCCTATGTATTTAAACGCTTTTTTTGTAGTAAAATATTTATCGGGTGTAAAATTCTTTTACCCAAATAAATACAAGGTAATGTGGAAGGTTGGCAACAAAGTGTTGAAGCAGAGCTATTTAGATCAACATTTGATACACAATGCCAAATAGTTTACTTTTAGTGAAGTTTATCTTTAAACCGGAAGCCAAGTGAAAGGTCTTAAGATGTGACCAAAAAAATTTTGCATTTTCAAGAGACCATTTTCCATTGTAAGCGCATATGTCTTCAAAGACAACGCACTCGATTATGTTTACAACCAAATAACATGATCTTATTGGCGAAACAGAAAAAATTCATTAGATGATTTGTGTTCCGAATACAAGATTTATTGAATTTCTGTGGATCAAAGTTTAGCGAATAAAATACAAGAAACATAGAGTAGTATAGACATAAGATCATTCACATCTATAGCGTTTGTGAAAAAACTTTTTAAACAAAAAAGTTACTCCTAAAGTGCTAAAGCCTTTTCCAAGTGATTTTCTTGTACCATTTTTATAATAAAATTAAAAGTTAATAATTTGAAAATACATCTAACTCGTCAATTAAAGGTGAATTCATGAAAGTGTAGTAGTATTTTGCGTGCATTTAGGAAGAAGTGGTCAGTCCACCACATTTCATTATGGTCTTGTTTGGCTAAGCTTATTTAGTGGGCTTAGGCTTATTGACTTATGGCTTATATAAGCAAAGCTTATAAGCCCATGTTAGTGTTTGAATTAGCTCATGGTAAATAAGCTAATAAGCTCAAAAGTGTTTGATTTGGCTTATGTTGGTTTATGTTAGTAAATGACTAAAAAGGACATGATTAAGCTTTGTTCATCAACCTTCTTTTTCTTACTTTTAAGAGGCTTCTTTTGTGAATTGGCAAGGTCGGTGTAATTTGTATATCATCAGCATCACTATAATTCTCCAAACCAATCTTACTAGTATGTACCAATTCATCAATTTCATCAATTATTTCTACTTTTTCCTCATCAAGTGTTAATCTTTTTCTTTTCTCCTTGGCATTTTGAGAAACAACACTCGTTGCTCTATCTTTGAAAAATAACTCATACAGTTGATCATAGTTTCTAACCGGTTTTGTTTTCTATTTTTCAAATCCGGATTTAGTCTATTATACACATTAATCATAATAGGGGCAATTACATCTATATCATTGCTAAAGTTCAATATTACATCAATGTCCTTCTCACTTTCGTAATTACGTCAATATCATTCTCAAACTTTTTGAATTACATCCATATCCTTTTCATTTTCGTAATTACGTCAATATCCTTCTCAAACTCTTTTAATTACATCTATATCCTTCTCAAACTTTTAAATCCCCGTATATATCTCAAAATCAATATGTTCTTTCATCACTCGAGGCTAAAAATATTATATATGAACAAATAAATCAATACGAACAATAAGTTCTTTCATATATTTATACAAAATTTTGTAATTACGTCATCATATTCTTTCATTAATCGAGGCCAAAAAGTATATAAAACATTATAATTATGATGAGTATCACAGATAAATAATAATTTTTGAATTTAAAATCTATATAATTATAATTTAATTGATTTCTAGATATATATGAGAATTTCAAGTTCTAAAAAGATATTGGTGTAATTACAAAAGTTTGATAAGGACATTGATGTAATTATAAAAGTGGGAAGGATATTTATGTAAATGAGATGGATATTTACGTAATTTTGAACTTTAAGAAGGATATATATGTAATTCTCCCATCATAATATAAACAATAACATTTTGACGTTAAAAAACATAAAAAAAAATGAAATTAACGCATACCGCTATCAAATTGTCCCACACTTCTTCTTCCGCGGTAAATAGCCCATTTACAAGGTCCCAAGAAAACCCACTTAACGAAGATCCATGAAAAACATCATTGTTGAGAGAAGTCTCTTTTGATTGTCTGACGATTTTTTAAATTGTTATTAGTTACCTCCTTGTAAAAGTGTTACACAACTCCTTCACCATATTCGTATATGCTTGAGGTATAATGGATTGGGAAAAGAGGAGGGCAAAAATGTACACTGACAAAGGGGGAGTTTAGATAAGCCCAATACTTCATAAAAAAACCTCATTTTCTTGGCTTATTAAAACTCCCATAAATAAGCTCATAAGCCCGCTCAAATAAGCTTAGCCAAATACTTAGTTTGGGCTTATGAGCTTATATAAGCTAATAAGCTGATAAGCCCACTAAATAAGCTTAGCCAAACACCCTCTATGTCCCACATTTACTTATTTTAAGTCTATGTTCTTTAGATTGCTCCTAAAGTTTAGGATAGTTGCATGTATCATTTTAGTATTTAACTGTAATTTTGCATTAGGTTGGACGTAGTGGGAGTTATATGATCGGTCGGTCAACAAAAAAAATCCGAAAACGACCAATATTAACATCGGTCAAGTGGACTGTGGTACACGAGTCTTCAAATCGGTCGAGGCTTGAAATTTTGAGTATCGGTTATATTTTCAACCGATATTCAATGTGTTCCACTTTTCCCAAATTGTAACGTTACAACTTACAACATTAAAAAAAAATTGTAACATATTGGATTTCATAAACACATAACAAACAATAATATGGTCGAATTATTTAGAGGTTTTAGAGAGAGAAAGTGGGAGCCTTTCTAGAGAGAGAAAGTGAAAGAAAACATAGAAGGTTAGATTAAGATGAATGAAAGGTCCAACCCTCTACCTTGGGAGGTAGAGGGTATTTATAGTTACAAACATAACGACCTCCTATCGGCCTGTGGATCAGGTATACAGTGGGTAAAGACCCGTCCTTCCTCCACGGTGATGCTCTAAACTAAATAGCTAACTAAATAACTAGTAAATAACGTAAACAACGACAAATAACGACACGTCTACGAGCTAACTTATGCTAGATCATAATTGGGGTGACCGACACTTTAACATGGAATTTACTAATTCCTAACAATCTCCCCCTAAGGGAGGTCACCCCATGAAATACATTTTGCTTCCTAGCATTCTATCTTTGACTTCGTTCTTGAGCTCGTAGACTTCAATTCTTCAATTCTGCAATCTTTGTGCTTAAGCAGTGATTCTTCCAAGTCCGCATAGATTAGTACTTTAAGTGGAGGTCTTTGAACTGATCCACATCTTTGATGATCTTCGAGCTTTCTTTGAGATCATCAGCCACAGTAAATCTCTGGATCACCCTTAGTTGTGTTGCCAGCATGTGAAGATGTGACTTTCGGACCGACATGCTCACACTTTTGAATCATGACATCTTTCCATCAGAGTAGCGGAAGCCTTACTGGTTCATAATATTTGCAGCAGCGAAGCACAAGCATAGTATGAAATATCAGAGCCAGGTTATGTAGATATGCACCAGTCATGATTTCTTCAAATTAAGTGTGGATGCTGTGAGCATGCGGCTTTGGATTGACTCCTCAATTCTGAACAGCTGCAACCGTCCAAGTGTACCTGCAAACAACAGTTAGCAATAAAACACACGAAAGTGTCTTTGATCACTTTCGCTGAATTGAGGTACACGGCCCACGGTTCCCCGTTGATCAGTATAAATACTGCCTGTGATCAGGTAGGATTCCTAAGAATCTCCTTGACAGGGTTTCGCAGCTGTTCTAGCTGTTCTCAAACCGGAACGTCTCAAAGAAGACAACACGGAGTGAGTGAACCAGCGAATTGAGATTCACTGATTGATGAAAAATGATTTGAAAACAATCGCTTATTGCTTGAAGAAAGAGTTTTGCAATACAACGAAGGTTTTATGAGAAAGATCAATTTTCAAACAAAATACTTTTTGTATTAGAGAATGAGTACACATTCGACATGCTAGCGAAAAGAAGAGATTCGCACATCGAACGGTTTTTCTAAAAGTATTTTTCAATCGGAGATACTTTTTGAATTTGAAAACATAAGCACACATTCGACGTGCTAGAGAGAAGAAGATTTGCACATCGAATGGTTTTTCCAAAAGTATACGTCAATTCCATTCCTGGACCAAGGTTGATTCAAGACTGAATCGCCCCATTGTTTCTATCCAGTTGTCACAAGTTTGATCTTACAAGAAGATCTCACATGTCACCCACCAAGAGCTTGTTTGATGTAGGCTCTAGAGGGATTTCCATCTTCATTGTGAATATTTTTACATATCACTCGGATGTTCTGGCAATACCACAAGGATAATGCGTAGGACTCTTAATATATACTTACTTTCCCCATTGTGTGAAAAAGCAAGTCTTCAAGAATTTAGTGTCCTAACGAGATATTGTGGATGATCTCTTGGCTCTAGACTCAATAGTGCACATTTGGTTCCTATGCCGGAGACTAGGGAGAGGGTCTCCTTCTTCAATATCAACAATCTCTAAGAGAAAGTCGATAGATTATGTCGGTTCCCCGTGAGAATGAAACAAGCCCTTTTAAGAGGAACTTGAGTGGCTTGGGAAGTTAAGTGCAGTGCGTCACTGGGTCCATGACGTCTTGTCTTCAATACCAGTGTTACCTTAGTAACAACCAGTAGCATATGTATTGAACCCGGTTTCTGCCCTAAGGTTGAATTGATGGAGGGCTATTTCTTTTCACCCTTTTTCACATTCAGTTCTTTTTCATTCTTCAACCCCTTCAGTGCTTACTGAGACTTCATAACTAGAACCTTGTTGGGTTTATTCCAGTACTAGCTCTGTCTCAGTCCGCACTCTTCCCATATTCTCATATTTCTCCTTTTTTCAATATTCCTAAGGACTCTACACTATCTAGTGGATTGTCCCTGGGAAGATCCCTCCGGTTCTGGCGGATCGTGGGAACAAATACCTAACCTAACCATCCTTATAACACCATGCATAAAGTAAATTGGTCGGTCTTTTGGTATTGTTCATTCTTCCTTAAAACCAATTGAAAAATCATTTGGAAAAACAATCAAGGTACTTGTGATACGAGATCAAAGCATTTTGTACCTTAATAGTTTTGATCATTTAGAAAACCTCCCCCTCAACATGTGCATATGATTTAGAAATTGTTTAGCACAAGGAGGCAAGAGGACTTTGAAATATTTTCTTTGTTCACAATTTTCATACGAAAAAGCCATTTGATTTTCTTGGTAAAATACTCCCCCTCAATATGTGCATAGTATATTTTAAAACATTTTATCACATAGAGGCAAGAGTTCTTTTGAAGCACATCCACAATCACAAAATCCATTAAGAAAACCATTTGAAAACACAATCAAGGTACTTTATAATCTCTTTTAAAAAGACTTTTGTACCTCGATGGTTTTGCTCCCCCTCAATATGTGCTTCGAGATTCGAAAGCGTTTAGCACATATGAGAGAGCAGCCTGCACAACTGAATCAAAACGATCAACTTTTATCAAATTTCATTATTAAATCACAAATTCTCCCCCGATCAAAAATATCAAATCCTTTGAGATTTTGGATCCCAAGTGATTTAATTAGGTTTAACACAGTTTGCTAAAGTTATATGTATTACGTGTACAACTCCTCCTCCTAAATAGGTTTTTGGTCTACTCATAAATTTGTTCCGGTGTAAAAGAGGGTACAAAAGATTTGGATTAATTTAGTGAACCCTAGGTTTTAGAGTTTCCTAAACTATAAAAACTAGCCCCCTCTTAAACACTAAATTATTACTTTAAACTATTTTCAACTAGCAAAACTAAGTCAACACGTCCGACGAGAGAGTATACACGATTTGCGAAAGCTTAGAGCTTCGTGTATAACTCCCCCTCGTTTTGGTAGCTCCATGTTTTCAGAAAAATTTTCTCTAATATTTCATGGAACTAACACAAAAGTTTACCAAAAGAATTACCTAAAACACTAACACCTACACGAAGTTTTCTTGAGAACGGAGATACACTATTT